>PVIC010052013.1:0-12302 GCA_004025085.1 Thryonomys swinderianus | reverse complement strand
GCCAGAAACCAGCCGGACCAGAAGGAAATCGGTCTGCCAGAATCCCTCCCCCTCACGCTCCACCTGCGCTTCCTCTGACGGCAGGTGACCTTTGGGCGAAGTTGGCATAAAATGGCAAGAGCCAGGAGTCCCAGTTGGATGACATTTTCAGACAGAGCAGGTCTTTGTGTGTGAGAACATCAGAGAGCTGGGCCTGCCCCCTCTCCCCCTCTCCTCCCTCCGCCGTCCCCCCTCACTCCCCCAATCTTGATTTCTGCCTCTCTGGGACTGAGGTCTGCTGACTCTCTCATTAGCCACCTTCCTACAACCGGCTGAGGACTCCCTCCGCGGGGACGCCGGGCCAGGAGCCACATAGCCTCCCCCTTGGCTCTTGGTGGGCTGGTAGGCTCGGCGGCCTTCAGCACCACCAGTGTTACCCTAATGGTCACGACGCATCTCAGAGCAGCAGGGCGCCCATCTGGAAGGCTGGGCTGGTCCTCTCTCTGTCTCGGCCATGGGAATAAATTAAGGGTTGATGGAAGCATGGGAGAGTCCGTACAGCTGGGTCATTGTAAACGCTGTGCCACAAGAGTCCCCCAAGCAATGGAAGGAGAGGACAGATTTCAGGAGGCTTCCTAAGAGGGAAGGGTCTCCGGTGAGTGGGTAGCTGAGCTGTTAACCTGGGGGGCGGGAGATTTAGCTCAGTGGTTCTGGCACCTGCCTAGCAAGCACAAGCTCCTCAATTCAATCCCTGGTAACCACATACAACAATACTGGGTTTGGTGACTCACAACCACCTGCAATCAGTACCACATACCACAGTGCCCCGTGTGGTGGCTCACGCCTGTAATCCCAGCACTCAGGAGGCAGAGGCAGGAGGATTGCTGAGTTCGAGGCTTGCCTGGGCTACATAGTGAGCTCAGGATCAGTTTGAACTACAAAGCGGGAACCTGTTTTAGAAAAAAAAAAAAAAAAGACAGTCAACCTGGGCTATGAAGTAAAATCAAGCCTGCCAGTTGGCTGTCAGCTTAGGCAAACGGTTTATGTTTTCTGTGTCTCCTCTGCCAACTAGAGATAGTTGCCAATTAGAGCTCTTGGGGTGGCTGACTGAAATAAGGCATGGAGTACAGTAAACATTAGCTATTGTTTCCCAGGATGTTAAAATCATCAGTAACCAGCCGGCAGTGAAGGGCGGTCTGTGGCCAGCACTGGGACCTTTCTGGGAGCAAAGCCGGCGGGAGAATCCCCCACCCCACCAGAGTTCAAGCTGGAGGCCACAGTGGACCCTACCACACTGCGTGGCAGTATAAGGGAAAAGAATAAATATGATTTGGAAAGAAAAAGAAAGCACATGTATACAGGGGGTGGGGGGGTTGGGGGGTGGGTAAGGATATGGGTAAAAATGAGAATTAACTTGTGTCATGTACTGGTACAAATTCTCCAATGATGAGTGTGATTGTGAGCTGTATATAAAATGTACCAATAAAGAATTCAATTTTTGAAAAATATTAAAAAAAAAAAAAAGAAAAAGAAAGGGTGAGCTCTCACAAGGCAAGTCAGTGTCTTTATCCCCTCCTCTCTCCCGTGCGCCACTCGTACGTTCACTCTGGCCACGAGCCGGCGTCTGCCATGTTGAGACTGCACGAGGCCCTGTGGCCACACGGTCGGGAGCATCTTTGCATCCAGTGAGCTAAGTAGCTCTTTTCTGCGTAAGTTTCCCAGTTTCGGTGACTCCGTGACAGCTGTAGAAAACAGGCTAATACAACAGGGCAGACTGAAGGGCATAGGGACAGGATGGTCCGGAAACACGGCCACGGAGAGGGAGGGGGAGGGGCACAGAAAGAAGCGGTTGATTCTGCAGACACGCCCAAGCGAGAACTGGGCGGGAGTCACAGGGGTGGGGTTAAGGTGATAGAATTTAGGGCCCAAATGGCTGCAAGAAGACAATGCCCGAGGAGGACCAGCCTGAGATCAAGGGCCCCAGTGAGTGTCCCTTCGGTGCAGAACACTCGGTGCCATTGGGCTGCACTGAGGACACGTGCTATGGAGACGTGATCACAGGTCTAGAGGGACCATTCTCCAACTCAGCCTCAAGACTCCTCCTTTACGCTCCTAAAAAATATTGAGTACTCAGAGGATTTTGATTGAATGGCTTTTATCCATCAAAATTAAATGCAGTAGAAGTTAGAGATGAGGCAAAATATTTATTAATTTGTTTAAAAATAACAACACATGAATATCAATAATGTTACTAAATTTTCTGAATAAAATTGTAGTGATCCTTTCACATATTTGATAATTTCTCAAATAAAAGAGATTCGGTTAGTTCAGCACAGCAGCGCATACCTGTAAATCCAGCACTAGAGAGGCAGAGGCAGGAGGATTGCCTCAAGTTCAAGGCCAGCCTGGGCTACATAGGGAATTTAAGAAAAGCCTGAATTATGAAATTGAGAGCCTGTTTCAAAGAGAGAGAGAGACAGAGACACAGAGAGAGAGAGAGACAGACAGACAGACATTTGGTTAATAAAAAAGATTTGTTTTCACAAAAGACATCTAGAGTCTCAGGTCTTCTTCTACATTCAATTTGTTGAGACATATATTGTTTCAGCTGAAGTTCACAAAGAGGGCCCAGAGGCACACAGGTGTGTATTTGGAAATAAGAGGCTCTGATGGTCCTTCTACAGAGCCGGACCAGAATCACACTGTGAAAGCTGCTGGCCTTGAAAGATGGCATGGTGCTAGATCAGGATTTTGATCTGCCTGGAGGTGAAAGCTAACACTGTGACACAGAACTTTTATTAAGCAAAGAGAGAAAGAGGCAGAGAGCCAAGATCTGAGCTTTGGGTACATTTATACGATTGGGTTGATTCTCATTTTCATGGACTCTATTTGCAAATTAGCCTAGTTGCTCAGATGTATCCGTAACCCCGAAGCAAGCCTTGTGGCACACTGGGCGGCCGTTTACAGCCCTCCCAGTGATGTGCGTGTTTCTGGCTGAGCTCTGCCGGGGCTCCGGGAACGAGTGTCCAGAATGAAGTCCTCAGAGGCAGTTTCTCTGTGGGCTCCCTGCCCTGCAGGCTTCCCCCTCCCACCTCCAGGCTTCCTCCAAGATGGGTCCTTGAGACTAATCTCTCTTCCTCTAAAAGAGTCACGGACTCTAGAACCCCTTTCCTCAAAAGCCAGACAGAAATCCTAAAAATCATACTTCAGTGTTTCCCTCCATCTTTGTGAGGACTCACTGGCCATAAAAAACAAAGACCCTCTACTCTGCCATAAAAGAGGACAACTTTGAGTCCTTTGTAGAAAAATGGGTGCATGTAACATTAAATGGAATAAATCAGACCCACAAGCTTGAATATCTCATGGATTCGTATGTGAGGATCCCAAAGCCTAAAAAACGTAAGCACCAAACTAAAAGACTGATAACAGGAAGCAAGGATATAGATCTTCGAAAAAGGGAAGGAGATCAAGAGATGGAGAGAGAAGAGGAAGGGGATAAAAGAAGAATCGAGATGTGTTACATACAGATGCCAACACCCCGAGAAGAACAAAAGTAATCATTGTGTACTGTAAACTTGTACCAATAAAATTTAAGAAAAGAAACTAAGACCTCATTCCAGAGGTTTCCTGGCCCCTCCCTGCAGGGAAGGAAGGCCGGGGAGGCACCCAGGCCTCTCCAGCTTCCCCTCACTGTACCCCCATTAGCTCAGAGCCTTGTCGCCAGTGCTGTTTCTACACAGCTGTCCCTACTTCGCAGAACCTAAACATAAAAATAGTTCACCTGTGTCTTCCAAGCTTCAGCCAGAAGCCTCGCGTGTCTTCATCTATGGTTAAATAAAGGAGTGTTGGATTTCTCTGTTACCCTGTCTTTGGTAAGGGTGTGTCAGCAATGATTCTCGACGCCGGGGAAGAAAGAGACCCCCCCCTTTTCTGTCCCTTTGTCCATCAAAGGGAAGCTCTGATTTCCTGTTACAGCTCTTAGACTACGGTTGTCTTTCTCACAATCTAGTTCATGTTACTTTTTTTTTTCTTACATTTTTGTGAGTTTTTTCCCCCCGTGACTTAGTTTGGTTAAATGGTCCCCACATCGAGAGCTTGAGTTCTGTTTAGTGTCTCTAAACACAAGAAAATTGTGATGTTTCTTATGGGAGTTAATACATGGAAAAGCTTAACCCAGGCTTGAGCTGTAGTGCTGTTGGTCTGGTTGAAAAATACAGTGAAAAAAAAAAATTTTTTTTTTTTGAGACAGGGTCTTGCTTTGAAGTTCAGGCTGGCACTGAGCTCACTATGTAGCTCAGGCAAGCTTCGAACTCAGCAATCCTACAGTGAATATTTAAGATTTTTAAATGTTATTTTAGTAAAAGACATATTAATATTAATCCCCTCAAAACACCCCTCCCTTCCAAACTCCTGCATGAGTGTCTCAGCCCCACCGCTCAGGCTGCCTCGATGTTCTGAATCAACTGAAAACATTTACTTTTCCTGGTCATGTTGGCTTTGCAGAAGAGCGAGTCGCACAGCACCCGCCTGGGGAGGCAGGCGAAGGACTCGCTGGGGTGTTTTATGAGTCCGCCTTCAGCTGGGTGGCGCACGCTGTGTAACTGTGTTTTTGATCGCACCTTGTAAAGACACTCACTACAGAGGGCTTGTAGAGCTCTTCAGAAAGTGGCGAGAAAGATGGGATGAGTGAGTGTATCTGGAGATAAATGAGTATTTTGAGGGAGATTAAGGACAACGTGTCTTTTTTATTTTTTATTTTTTTTTTAGTTTGTTGACACAAGGTCTTGCTTTGTAGTTCAGGCTGGCCCTGAGCCCAGGCAAGCCTTGAACTCACAGCAATCTTCCTGCCTCTGCCTCCTGAGTGCTGGGATTACAGGCATGAGCCACCATGCCTATTTAAATTTTTAAAATTTGAAATTTACCTTGTATACTGCAGTTACACGTCATATTAAATAAGGCGACAACACAGGAGCACACGTGAAACTAGGTGATGTATTGCTCACCTGGCTGAGGTGTGACCAGAGTCCTAGCCTGACAGATCCCCGGTGAGCTGATAACTCCAGATTCACTGCGTGTGTATTTACATTGATGTCATGGAACAAAACTACCTGGAATGAAGAGGATCCACTGTCGCTGGAGCAGGGAGAGAAGACTGCAGACAGCTGAGCGCAGAGAAGTCGGCGGCAGGCAGGACGGGAGCGAGGAGGAGGAAAGCCTTCGCCGCTCAGAAGCGGGCTGTGCGCCTCAGCTGGCACCGGCTCCTCTCCAGCTCTTGCCCAGCTCCCAGCTAGATGAACAGGGCCCATCTGGCCTCGGCTGATGCGCACCCCACTGTGGGCATTGCCTCTCGTGGGTGAGGAGAAGAGCAAGCAAAATGCAGAAACAGTGGCAGTGAGGGCAGGAGGAGCCTAGTGAAAAAGGGAGGCTTCTGCACTTTTTAATGACAGGAGCTCTTCACTTAGTTAGATTTAAAAAAAAATGGCATTAGTCTGCAAAGGTGCACTGGGTTACAAAACACATCTTTTAAACTAGGAAATACTAGAGAGGCAAATAAATACCTTTTGATTAAACCCAGGCGGAATATGGCCACTAGGGGAAAGAAAGTCAGAACTCTGTTTTTTGTTGTTGTTGTTCTTGTTGTTTTTTGAGCCAGGGTCTCACTTTTTAGTTCAGGCTAGCTCTGAGCTCACTATGTAGCCTAGGCAAGCCTCGAACTCAGCAATCCTCCTGTCTCTGCCTCCCGAGTGCTGGGATGACAGGCATGAGCCACCACGCCCAGCACTGTGGTATGTGGTATTGATTGCTGGTGGGCGTGAGTCTCCATGCCCAGCATCGTATGTGGTTTCTGGAGATCGAACTCAGGACCTTGTGTTTGCAAGGGAGGCACCGGAACCACTGAGCTAATTAATCCTCCAGCCCAGAACTCTGTAAAATAACCCCGGGCTCTACGCGCTGAGCCGGTAGCGCAGCACGCTTCCGCCACCTGGTGGCCACACACTTCAACTGCAAGGTCTGCCTTTCCGGAAGCCCAGGAAACAGCCTGGGGCCGATTGAGAAAGCCTGGCTAGTCTGTAAACGGTACCGGGCGATCCCAGACCGTGGGTAGTGAGCACGACCCACTCTAGACGAATGTGCATTCTGGGGTGTTGCCCACCAACATGTGTAGACAAGAAACTTCTTTCGATGATAGATACTGAAATAGAATTGGCCGCCAGGGAGGATCTTGCAGGCTTTTCGGTCCTGGTTCCCCAAAGACTTTCAAACCAGACCCGGGAAACAAGACCCGCTCGCTTTCTCCAGTGCCAGACTTCAGTTCTGCTCCACTGGGAAAATATGAAAAGCCAAGGAAGCCTTTGAAGTGAACATACTCCTTCCTCGGAAGTACCAGGAACCCTAAAATCCCAGCATCAGTAACGGACTCTATTTCCTTTCTGAAGGTTGGACTTTGAAAATGTAGACACCTGCTGTGAGAGGCCAGGCGGCTAAACCCTGACACGTTACTGTGAAAACAGGCCAGGACACTTGGCCACTTGCCTTGGGGGGAGGCTCAGAGCCCCGGAGGGCGTTTCAGGGGAGGCAGGAAGAGAGAGAGACAGAGACAGAGAGAAAGACACAGAGAGAGACAGAGAGAGAGAGAGAGAGAAAGCCCCTGAGGTGGTGACTCTGCTCTCCAGTACTAATGAGCATAACTAAAGCCACGAGGGAAAGTAAAGAAAGTATCAGTAAGCACAGTTATGTGGTATTTCCGAGAGCCAGGGCCTGTGCTCATAATGTTACCTATGGACCATCTCTAATTCTCACTGAGACCATGGTGCTTATACACCATATTAGAGATTCGGGACCCAAAGAGCCACAGAGACGCTTCATATTTGCAGGCTTCTTCTCAAACTGTTAGAACACTGCTGAGGTGGGTTTTCTTGGGCGTCCATACTGCATTTTCTCTTTATTTGCGTTTATTCTCACAGGCAGAGGCGCAGCCAGCAGGCGAGGCGCTCAGTTCTGACTAAACCTCGCTTTTTGCCTCCCAGTCACTGCCGGGCTCAGGCCACTCTGTCCGTCCCCTCCGTCGGGCTGACCAGCAAAAACACCAACTTCCTCTTGTTCCTTAAGCTTCAGTTTCTGGAGGTTGTCGTGTCGCCTAAAACTTACATTAAATATATCTCTGTGCTTTTCTTTCTTTAATCTATGTTTTGTGACAAGCGACTCAGCTACGAGCCTAAGACGCGAGGGAAAGACGTCTCCTTGTCCTGTACTGTGAGATGAGTCAGCGTCAGGCCCACTGCGGCCAGAAGAACCTCTGGTAATGGGCCGGGGAAGTTCAGCAGGAAGAGCCGCAGCACAGACCACCCTCCCCGCCCGATCCTGGGGTGCGGCCCGAGCTCAGCAGGCCGCGTTCTGGTAACCTCCGTCCTCAGCGCCTCCTCCTGTCAGCCAGACAGAGGGACAGAAGGCAGCAGAGAGCGGAACCCAGGAAAGACACGCTTCCTCCTCCGGCAGCTCCCGAACCCTGGGCGGGCAAAGCTTTTGGGCTTTTGGCTGAGGTGCGGGCTGTGGAGGAGACACCGCCGGGGGACCCAGAGCAGCGGGGCGGCAGGAGCAGAGCCCGCCCAGGGAGGCGCCAGGCGCACTGGGGCCCTCCTCCTTGTTCTCCCTTTCGCTGATATTTGACTTTTTTTTTTTTTAATTGAATCTTGGGCTGCAGATTTAGCTCAGTGGTTCCAGCGCCTACCTCACCAGCACAAGGTCCTAAATTCAATCCCCAGTAACCACATACAATGCTGGGCCTGGTGACTCATGCCCACCAGCAATCAATACCACATACCACAGTGCTGGGCGTGGTGGCTCATGCCTGTAATCCCAGCACTCAGGAGGCAGAGGCAGGAGGGTTGCTGAGTTGGAGGCTTGCCTGGGCTACATAGTGAGCTCAGGGCCCACCTGAACTACAAAGTGAGACCCTGTCTCAAAAAAAAAATTGAGGGCCGGAGGATTAGCTCAGTGGTTCCGGCGCCTGCCTCGCAAGCGCAAGGTCCTGGGTTCGATCCCTGGTGACCACATATAATGCTGGACGTGGAGACACGCCCACCAGCATTCAACACCGCATACCACAATGCCGGACGTGGTGGCTCACGCCTGTAATCCCAGCACTCGGGAGGCAGAGACAGGATTGCGGAGTTCACGGCGGCTTGCCTGGGCACCATAGTGAGCTCAGGGCTAGCCTGAACTACAAAGCGAGACCCTGTCTCAAAAAAGCAAAAAAAAAAAAAAATTGAATCTTTACTGGTACATTATATATACACATAATCACACACAATATTGAGAATTTGTGCCAGTATATGACACAATTTAATTCTCAGTTTTTCCCATTCCCCCACTCAACCTACAACCTTCACCCCCTATATACATGAGCTTTGTTTCCCCTTTTTTCATTACCATCATAGTTTTTCTTCCCATTGTTACCCCTACACCCCATTTCCCTTTTAATATTTTCTATTTCATAATATTTACCATATATTCTAGAGCTCATTTTCATCTTGTTTCTCGCACCAGAGAAAAGATATGACATTTACAGATCTGTGACCTATTTATTTCACTTATGAGTATGTCCTGAAAGTACATCCATTTGCGTATAAATGACTCAAACTTATCTTTTTTTTTTTTTTTTTTTTTTGGTGGTACTGGGGATTGAATTTGGGCCCTTGGGCTTCCAAGGTAGGTGTGGTACCACTTGAGCTAAATCCCCAGCCCGAATTTATCATTCTTTAAGGCAGAGTAATACTCCAGTTTATAGAAAAAACACATCTTTATCCAATCTAGAGTTGATCGGCATTTGGGTTGTTTCCAAGATTTAGCTATCACAAACTGAGCTACTATAAATATGGGTGCACATATGTCGCTGCGATATGAATCTTGTATTTCTTTTGTTTATATCCCTAGTAGGGGAATAGCAGGGTCAAAGGGGATCTCTAATCCTAGTTTTCTGAAGAATCTCCACACTGGTCTCCACAGTGGTTGTACCAGTCTATATTCTCATCAACAGTGGAGAAGGGTTCCTTTTTCTACGAAGCCTCAGCAGCATTTGTTTCTGGGTAATTTCGAGATAGCCATTCTTTGTGGAGTGAGATAAAATCTCAGTGTTGTTTACATCTGCATCTCTTTAATGACTAGTAATGTTGAACATTTCTTTTTGTTTCTTTAATTATCACCCATCTTTAAACTCTCTCTGGCCTTTATAGGACGTTCCCCTCCCAAAAGAGAGCTCTGGGCTAATTCTGCAGCGCCTGGTGCCAGGGTCGCCAGTTCAGAACGGGTGACGGTCTGCAGAGCTGTCATCTGTGGAGGAAGGGGGCACATCTGGGAATTTGCGGAGGCCTCTGGGGCTGTTCTCTTCCTCTCCCTTCTCCTGCTGGTGAACTTCCAGAGGCTATACCCCCTGGGCTCTCAGCGCCCCCACGGGGTAACAAAACTGCACCTGATTAAAGCTGAATCATAAACAGGGGGAAGAGAATGGCTACAATACAGGAACAATGAACCCAACCTGGGCCATGAACTTGGGAAAAGACCCCCCTCCCCGACTTTTCCTGACTTTCTACAGAAACCATGTCTTTTCTTCCTCTCTCCCTCTCCCCTCCCCCTCTCCTCTCCTCCCCCCACCCCCACAGGGTCTTGTTTCATAGTTCAGGCTGGCCCTGAGCTCACTATGGAGCCCAGTGCTGGGATTACAGGTATGCGTCACCACACCCAGCACTGTGGTATGTGGTACTGACTGCTGGGGATCATGAGTCACCATGCCTGGTATTGTTGTATGTGGTTACTGGGATCAAACCAGGGACCCTGTGCTTGCTAGGCAGGCACCAGAACCACTGAGCTAAATCTCCGGCCCTCATAGTTATACATATTTTTTTTTTTTTTTGAGACAGAGTCTTGCTTTTGTAGTTCAGGGTGGCTCTAAACTCACTATGTAACCCAGGCAAGCCTCGAACTCAGCAACCCTCCTGCCTCTACCTCCTGAGTGCTGGGATTACAGGTGTGAGCCACCACTCCCAGCACTGTAGTATGTGGTATTGATTGCTGGTGGGTGTGAGTCTCCACGCCCAGCATTGCCTCATAATTATATTTTTATGTAGTATGCAATATGTTATTTCATAATTGGTCACGTGGCATACCAATATACTCTTTTTTCTAATTGAATTATTTCTTGGTACATTTTATATACACATAATGATCACACTCAACATTGGAGATTTGTACCAGTATATGACATAAGTTAATTCTCATTTTTTTCCACCTTACAATAACCTCCCCACCCCCTATACATAAGCTCTCTTTTTCTTTTTTAAAATTTATTCTTAATTACTGAGTCACAACATTTAGAACCCCTTTTCTCTGGTTTGAAACTACTCCTGGGCACAAGCACTTTGCACGTTAATATTCTGGCCTTGGGCAGAACATTAAGAGTGTAGACAGATGACACATAAGTATGTTTTAACAGTAGTTTTTCTTTTCCAACTATCTAAATAAGTTTTGACTACGCTTTGTTTTTTTGGATTTTTGTTTTTAATTTCTTTTGAAGACCAAACAATTTTAGGACCCAAAGGAATGTAAAAGCTATAAATACACATTCAGTTGAGTTGATTGTAAGTCACTATCCCCAGAAAGCTGTTCAAGCCTAAAATAAAAATAAAGGAGACTCAATGTTTCCTAAAAAAAAAAAAAAAGTTGGCTTTAGTTGTTAGTTTTTACTGAATGAATGGATTTTCCAGAGATAAAAAATAGTGTTCTACAACTAGCACAAGAAGGGAAGCAGGAGGAGGAGGAAGAGGAGGAGGAGGAAGAGGAGGAGGAGGAGGAGGAGGAGTCATAGCAGGCCAACCTTCAGATGACAGTAGGCCCAGCAAGGCTCTTGGCACTGGACAGAGGCTCAAGTGTGTCAGACTACTTGAAGTTGTACTTGAAGAATAAAATGGAGGCCAAAGCACCTTACAAGGGCGAAAAGGAGCTGGAACTGAACCCAAGTTAGAATGGAGAGTAACTAACGTTCGACTATAAACTAAGCAAGCTTGGTGTTCAGTCAGCCGGCCCTGCCCCCCACACTCCACCTCCTAGGCCAAGGCTGAGCCTGCGTCCCTGCGTCCTCCTGCCCCAGCCAGCTCAGACAACGCGGTAGTCACAGTCTATCTGCAAAGGTTGTGAAAAATTAAAACTTTAAAAGTCCAAAAATCGTCCATATGACCCACAACGTGTTGAGTGTTTGTGCCTCCCCCTTCATAGGCTCCAATATCTCCAGCATGGGGACATTTAGAAAAGGGCCTCTGAGAGGCAGCGGGTTAGCTGACTTCCCAGGCCCTCAGGGTAGGACTGGCGCCCTCCTAACCAGAGACACCAGGGGGTGCCCGCTCTCCCCACTGCTGGACCATTGTGTTAAGAGTTCAAATTCTGGAATCCGACAGCCCTACCTTCAAATCCCACCCTGGTCTTTTATGGGTGTGATTTGGGAGAACTGCTTCCCTGCATGGTACTAATGTTTCTTTCTATGTCATGGAAACATCAGTCGTTAACATGTGTCATTTTGAAGCCCGAAAACCCAGTGTGATAACATTTGGAGCTGTGGAACACCTAGCAAGTAATTGGGGATACATGAAGTCGTGAGGATGGGGCCCCATAATGGGATTAATGTTCTTGATCTCGGAATTCCCAGAACATGGAGAAATAAATATGTGATGTTTGGGCCACACGGTTCATGATGTTTTCTTATAGTGGCCTAAGCTGATTAGTACAAACAGGTATCAAATATTTAACATACACATATTTGACCTAAATTTTTTTTTTGACACACCTTAAAGCACTGGTCTCCACTGGCATTTCCAGGCTCTCATTTTTTCTGTCATAAAGCACAGGAAGTGAAGCTACAAATGCTAAAGCTTTAAAGGCTAGCCCTCTGGCTTTCAATCCTCAGAGGAGAGGAACTCTGCTTAATTTTAAAATTACTTCTGCTCTATTAATATGCTTCCACCTGTAAGATCAACTGTACTGATTATTAAAGCGATGATTAAACCTAATGACTTCAAAAAGCTGCACATCAGGGCCGGAGGATTGGCTCAGTAGTTCCGGCGCCTGCCTCGCAAGCGCAAGGTCCTGAGTTCGATCCCTGGTAACCACATAGAATGCTGGGCGTGGAGACTCACGCCCACCAACAATCAATACCACATACCACAATGCCAGGCGTGGTGGCTCACGCCTGTAATCCCAGCATTCGGGAGGCACGGACAGGAGGATTGCTGAGTTCGCAGCGGCTTGCCTGGGCTCCATAGTGAGCTCAGGGCCAG
>PVIC010052012.1:0-12303 GCA_004025085.1 Thryonomys swinderianus | reverse complement strand
CACCTGCGGCCTGAGATCCTGCGCGAGTTCAGCCTGCACGAGCACGTGCGCCGCGGGGCCCAGGCCTTCCTGCGCGGGCTGCGCGTGCGCGGCGCCCGGCCCAGCACCTTCGTGGGCGTGCACGTGCGGCGCGGCGACTACGTGCACGTCATGCCACGCGTGTGGAAGGGCGTGGTGGCTGACCGCGCCTACCTGGAGCACGCCCTGGCCTGGTTCCGCGCGCGCCACCCGGCCCCGGTCTTCGTGGTCACCAGCAACGGGATGGCCTGGTGCCGGGAGAACCTCAACGCCTCGCTGGGGGACGTGGTGTTCGCGGGCGACGGCGCGGAGGGCTCTCCAGGCAGGGACTTCGCGCTGCTCACGCAGTGCAACCACACGGTCATGACCATTGGCACCTTCGGGATCTGGGCCGCCTACCTGGCAGGCGGGGACACCGTCTACCTGGCCAACTACACGCTGCCCGACTCCCCGTTCCTCAGAGTCTTCAGGCCCGAGGCGGCCTTCCTGCCCGAGTGGGTGGGCATCGCTGCCGACCTGTCCCCGTTGCTCGAGCACTGAGGCCGGTCTGTCAGCTGCTCGCTCCCAAAGTGTGGACACCCAGGCTCCAGGAAGAGAAGCCAGTGGTCCAAAGAGCATATTCCCATGCCTGGCACAACCAGACGGAGGTGGCCCAGCTCCTTAGTTAAGCCAGCAGCTCAGCAGTGTCATCAATTACCCCACGGCCACCTGTTTGCTCGCTCTGTCTCTTTTGTCTCCTCTTAGTCCCGCTGGCTTAAGGTCCCAAAAGGGCTGCCGTAGACCAGATGTTCCATGCGGGGAATCTCTTTCAGCAGCAGAAAACAAAATTTAAAATCTCATTCCTTGAGAAATCAGACACATCTATACTTAAATGGATGCACCTTGAGGCCATACCAATAAGTGAAATAAATAGATCACAGATGTGTAAATACCATATCATGTCTCTAGTACGAGAAACTAAAGGTGTAACTGAGGTCCACATCTTATGATCAGTATTGTGAAATAGGAAGAAAATGTTCAGAGGGAAAGGGAAAGCAAAGAAGGGAAAGAAAAAATGGATGGTGAAAATGAGAATTAAATCGTGTCATATACTGGTGTGAATGCTCAATGTGGAGGGTAATAGTGATGTGTCTATATAATGTACCCATAAAATATACCCATAAAAATTCGAAAAAAAAAGTTGACGGTGAAAACAAGGGAAACAAAGCAGATGTACATAGCAGGTGGGGTTGTGGGAAGGCAGGGGGTAGGGACGCATAAGAATGAGACACATCACGTACAGTACAAACTGGATGAATGTGATCATAATGTCTACCTAAAATGTACTAATAAACTCAATAAAGGGAAGAAAAAAAAGCCTCATTCACTACAGGTCCTTTTAAAGAACGGAAGAAACACACATTCCTGCCTTTTTCCACGATGAGGACGCATCCCCAAGGCTGGGTACTTTTAAAGGTCTGCTGAGGCCCTCAGGACAGTTGGTGTCGCAGTGAAAGGAGCCCGTGAGAGACACAGCAGTCCCCTGGGCAGAGCCAGGGGGCGGGGCAGGCCTGTGCTTCCTGGTGGACTCTCTCGAAAGAGCTCTGGGTTCCTCGCCCCAGGAGCAGTGCTGGTCCCTTCTGAGCCAGCACCTCTCCTGACTGGGAAGCTTTCTGTGAGGCTCCAGCTCTCCAGAGTCCCAGCGCCTCTCACAAGCCCCCACTGACACCAGGCTGCAGTTACAAGAACCCTGGAGGGCCAGGTGTGGTGCATGCCTGTCATCTCAGCCCTCAAGAGGCTGAAGCAGGAGACAAGCCTGGGCTGCACAGTGAGCACAGGGCTAGTTTGAACCACACAGTGACAGTGAGACCCTGTCTCAAGTATATGAGATTCGGGACAGTGGTAGAGTGCTTGCCCCGTAGGTATGAAAGTCCAGTTTCCATCCTGGACACCATAAGAAAAACTGAGATCAGTTAAACTTAACAGAGCTTGCTTGACCAAGAAAAATGTTTTAGGTTGGGGTGGCATTCCATGCCTAGGATGTTCCTTTGAACTCCATGCTGTGACGTTTACGGGTGGTAACTGTAACCAGAGGAAAGGAAGTGACTATCGAAAGCACCCTGATTAGCCAGTTGTGGTGGCTCACGCCTGTCATCCCACCACTCGGGAGGCAGAGACAGGAGGACTGCTGAGTTCCAGGCTTGCCTGGGCTACATAGTGAGCTCAGAGCCAGCCTGAACTACAAAGCGAGACCCTGCCTCAAAAAAAAAAAAAAAAAAAAAAAAAAAAGCACCCTGATTGGCTGCGGCCCTATTTGCCTTACTTGGGTGCGTTTGGGTAGCTTTCAGCCTCTGATTGGCTGGAGTTTGGGCTGCTGTGATAGCTGCGACTCCACTGTTTGGTAATAAGGATGTATTCTAAGGTTACCTTAGGACAAGCACTGATTGGATCAGAGAGGTCTACCTGGTGGTCAGGGATAAAAGTGACTTTCATCCAAGCCAGAATATATCTGATTTTATTTGATTGGTTGATTGATTGATTGATTGACTGAGACAAGGTTTTGCTATGTAGTTTCAAATGATCTTGAGCTTGCTACACGGTCCAGGCTTGCCTGGAAATTTGCAGCAATCCTAACTTCCTCCTTCAGCCCTCCAAGTGCTGAGATCACAGGGAAACACCACCACACCCATTTGTACCTGACTGATTTTTTCTTGTATTACTGGGGACTGAACTCAAGGACATAGCACTGAATTACATCCCTACCTTCCTTCCTCTCTTAAATTTTCAAGTAGGGTCTTGGTAAGACACTCATTTTCCGCATTGTGCTTGAACTTGTGGTCCTCCTGCGTCAACCTCCCAGAGTGCTGGGACCACAGGTTTGCACCACCATGCCTGGTCTGTACCTGATTTATATTAAGGATGTCAGACACATCCCTGCATTTCCACACTGCAGGATTTCACATATAGAAAACCTCCTGAAGAGATAAATCCATAGGAACAGAAAAATAGATCATCGCCTAGAACTGAGGATGGCGTCAATGGCAATGGGAGGCAGGGCTCCTCTTCGGGGTGAAGAAAGGCTCTAGTACTGACTGTGGGATAGACGAGCAAGTCTTTGAGTTGTTGGTTGTATAAACTTTACCTCATTAAAGCTGTGAAGAAAAGAATCACCTGCCCCAGCATCTGCCATGGGCTTTGGTAATTGCACAGTTGTGTAACCAGCGCCACCATGAAGATATAGAAGGTTCTGTCACACCCTAAAGCACTCCTGTGCTTCCTGGCAGTGAGTTTCCTAACTCCCAGTCCCAGGCATCTATGGCTCTGCTTTCTGTCACTTTGGTTTTGTTTCTCTAGAACTTCATAGAAAGAATCATGCCAGGTTTAGCCTCTTATGTTTGGTTTCTTTCACATAACCTTGTGTTTCTGAAACCCATGTTGTTACATGTATTTATTATTTGCTCCTTTTATTGCTGAGTAGTACTCCACTCTACCATCCGCCATGGGGTATCTCATCCATTTGATGTCTGATGAACATTCATTGATGTTTCCATTTGGGTCTATCATGAATGAAGCTATCAGCATATGTATACAAGTCTCTCTCTCTGAGACAATGTTTTGGGCTGAAACTCGCAATCCTCCTGCCTCAGCCTCCCAGGATTCTGGATTATAGCTGTGGGCCACCACATCTGGATATTTACATGTGTTTGTGTAGATATATGTTTTCATTTCCCTTGGGAAATTACCAAGGAGAGAGGTCTGCCATGGGTTCAGGAAGAAATGAGACCTAAGGTCAGAATTCTCTGGGGGTCCCACTCCCTTCTCCTCCTACGTTCAGCCTTCTGTTCCCTCCTGTCCTGACTCACAGGCCCTGGGGCCAGGGATCCCTATCACCTGCCATGAGGAAGAAACAAGATCAGAGGAAGGACAGGTAACTTCCTAAAGAATAAGACCAAGAAGGCTAGGCCACACAGGGACATACCCTGGACCACACAGTGAGTTCTAGGCCAGCCTGGACTGCATAGGGAGACCCAGTCTCAAAAATCAGACAATGGGGGGCCGGAGGGTTAGCTCAGTGGTTCCGGCGCCTGCCTCGCAAGCACAAGGACCTGAGTTCGATCCCCAGTAACCACATATAATGCTGGGCGTGGAGACACGCCCACCAACAATCAATACCGCATACCACAATGCCGGACGTGGTGGCTCACGCCTGTAATCCCAGCACTCGGGAGGCAGAGACAGGAGGATTGCTGAGTTCGCGGCGGCTTGCCTGGGCACCATAGTGAGCTCAGGGCCAGCCTGAACTACAACGCAAGACCCTGTCTCAAAAAGCAAAAAAAAAAAAAAATCAGACAATGGGGCCAGAGGGTTAGCTCAGTGGTTCTGGCGCCTGCCTCGAAAGCTCAAGGACCTGAGTTCAATCCCCAGTTACCACATATAATGCTGGGTGCGGAGACATGCCCACCAACAATCAACACTGCATACCACAATGCTGGGCGTGGTGGCTCACACCTGTAATCCCAGCACTCGGGAGGCAGAGACAGGAGGATTGCTGAGTTCGCGGTGGCTTGCCTGGGCACCATAGTGAGCTCAGGGCCAGCCTGAACTACAAAGCGAGACCCTGTCTCAAAAAAAAGCAAAAAAAAAAAAATCAGACAATGCCAGGGTGGTGGCTCACGCCTGTAATCCCAGCACTCGGGAGGCAGAGGCAGTAGGATTGCTGTGAGTTCAAGGCTTGTGTGGGCTACACAGTGAGTTCAGGGCCAGCCTGAACTACACAGCGAGACCCTGTCTTCTGCTCTCTGCCCTGGGAATGTTCACTCTTGGGAGCCCCGAATACTGAGCTGGGGAGAATGGCCATTGCTCCCCTGGAAGATACTCTGTCACTGGCCAAAATGACGGCACGGTTACATCAAGCACATCATAAACACTTAGAGATGTATTTTGTTTGAGGGATATGTTATGAGGTGAGGTTTCACTATGTCATTCAGGCTGGCTTGCAGCAGTCCTCCTGCCTCAGCTTCCTGAATACTGAAATGGCAGGTGTGTGCACCAGACCCAGCTGGAGCTAGTTCTTTGGTGGCAGCATGTCTCCACCAGAGACCTGTCACAGAGGACCCCACCTTCCACCTCCCTCGTCACTCATGTCTCTGAGAGCCCTGCCCACCCTATGGGCACCTTACCTAAGCAACCTACCCCGGGTCAGTCTGGGTCAGTCCGGGCAATGCTCCCCTCTGTGCAGCATGGGCTCTAATAAAGCTCTTCCAAACAGTGCATCCCTAGGGTGGTTTCTGTCTTTTTTGTTTGTTTCGGCTTTTTGAGACAGGGCCTTGCTATGTATTCAGGCCCGCCTGCCTCTTTGTTCTCCTTACTGTTTGCTGCCCTTCTCCTGAGTGCAAACAGCCAAGATAGAGCACCTTCCAGATCCCCCAGACAGCAGGAAGCCCTCATGTGCGCAGGGGTGGGGGTAACATCACCATGAGGCCACCGAAGGAAGCAGCAGGCAGCGTGTTGGCCTGGCCAGCAGCACTCGAGCCACAAGCACCTGCACACTGTGGGGACAGGCAGGTCACATGCAGCCCAAGCAGGCAAAGTCCAGGTAGTGGGCTGGGTGGGGACAAGGGTTGTCTTTGATCCTGTTTCTGCCACAGGAGGGGGTCTGCTGGTTGCTCTGCACCCCAGGGGAGTCTCTCTGTAGCCTCCACCCCAACCAGCTCAGTCCCTGGACGGCCCAGAATCCATCACCACAGATCCTCCAGCAGGTCCCACAGCCGGGAACCACCAGAATCAGACAGGTCAGCAGAGAAGATGCTGGGGCCTGGGGGGCCGGAGCCCAGGGGAGGACCTCCACTCAGGGCCTCGAGCCAGTCCAAAGCTTCCACAGGGCCTCCAGGAGAGGAGGAACGGGAGTTCACCAGGGACGGGGGCGAAGAGAAGACGGAGGAGAGGCCTTCGGAATGCGGGGAGGACAGGACATCAAAGGAGCCGGGGAAGTCCAGGGGGATGGGGGGCAGCAGGTCTGCGGGAGAGGGGCCGGGCGTGAGCCCATGACATCAGGGCCGCGGCCCCCAAACCCGCATCCCTCCTTTTAGGGAGTCCGGTTCCCAGCCCACCCGGGAGTCAGCCCCTTCCCCCCTCAAATCTAGGAGACCCCCTCCTACCATCAGGCTCCACCTGGTCCCCCAGGTTGTCATCGAGACCCCGGCTGGGAAACAGCTGCGGAGGAGCGACGTGGATTGAACCTGGGGCAGCAGCCCGGGCCGGCCGAGACCCCCGGGGACCCCACAGCCTCCCTCACCTGTGCGGTCCGGGTGGCTCCCTGCAGCTCCTCCTCCAGAGTCAGGGCGGCCGGGCCGGGCGCTGAGGGAGGTATCAGGCCTGGAGCCGGAGCCTGGGTCGGAGCCGGAGCACGGGCTGTGACCAGGGGATCCGCAGACCGCGGAAGCGGCGGCCTTGGAAGCGGGGGATTTGCTTTAACCTGAAAGCGCAAAACGAGCAGGTGCCGTGAGCCGCGCGCACGGGCCGCGCCCCCACCGCATTGGCTACACATTCCTCGACCTCCCGCCCCGTCCCGCTTTGCTGGTCGTCACCGGTTCAAGGGCGCGCAGTGCCGCCCTCACCCCGCTCTGCCGCCGGGCGGCTCCCAGGGCTTTGGGCCGGAGGCGCGGCCAGGGCGGATCCGCGGGATGGTCTTCCCGTCGGGTCTTCGGGCGTTCCCGGGGCGGAGTCCCGCCGCGCATGCGCTCCAAGAGCGTCGACTTGGTCCCGGACACCGGGAGGCCCCTCAGGCGCAACTGCTGCCGGAGCTCCGCGACCTGGGCGAGCGACAAGGGAGGCGGTGCTGGGGGGCCCGGGGCGCTAACAGACTCTGGCCTCCAACGACTCCTCACGGGACGAGACTGAGGAGCCTGGATTTCCTTAGGGCAGAGGCTGCCTGGTTAGAGATCTAGGCAGCTCAGCTGGTCCAGGTGTGCGCCTGTGATCTCTACTCTGGGAGGCTGAGGCAGGAGGATGGCAAGTATGAGCCCAGCCTGGAATACTTGGCGATTTAGAGAGACTCTGCCTCAAAATTAAAAAAACAAAGCAAAACAAAACAACTTTAAACTTTTAAAGTGCTGAGGGAACATAACTCAGTGAGAAGACTTTGATTCAGTCCCCAGTACCTCCATCTGCCCCCACAAAAGGAGTCTGGCTTGGAAAGGTGCCCCCAAAACTCACCGTCAGCTCTTCCAGTTTAAGAGTCTGTAGTTCCAACTTGTGTGGAGGGGGCAAGGGGCTGGGGACTCCTGGTGGAGAGGGAGCGAGGGGTGAAGGCTTCTCCCTGGGGACAGTCATGGGGGCAAAGGTTAGAGGGCAGGTTTCGAGGTCCCCAAAGACAGGGAAAGTGGGGGCCCAGAATTTTGGGGTCTCTGAGGGGGTGACACATGGGGTGGAAGTGTGAAGGGAGAGAGACCAGGAGCCAGGACACGGTCTGGAAGAGGAGGGGACTTGGGTCTTGGAGTCTAGGTCTTCAAGGAGCAGAAATGAGTCATACCTAGGAGGTGGCTGCTGTAAACTCATCCCACCCCAAGGAGGGGTCCCCCTTGGGGGCTCCCCCCGAGCATCCTGGCCAGGCTCTGGGAGCCTATACTGGTGGTAGGTCAAGGTTCCTTGGGGCTTGGGTGCTCTCCAGCGTGAGGAGGCCTCGGAGGAGTCCTGAAAAACCAGGCGTGATATCCTGAGCTTCAGTGCCAGTTCCCACCTTGCTGGCCCAAGCCATGTGCAAAGCCCAGGGTCAGCCTGGCACCAAGAGAGACAAGGATCATAGCCATATATCAGGACAACATGTCCTTGATCCTGGCAGACTTACCTGCTGCGGGCATCGCCACAGGCAGTGCTCAGGCTCGGGGAGCAGGACCCCAGGGCCGAAGAGGAAAGGGGCTGAGGCAGAGGGTAAGGCTGGGGCCAGAGCTGGGCCTGGGAATGAGATCCACGGATCCAGACCTGAAGCTGGAGAGACAGTGAAGGGCTCTGAAAGGCCTGAACCCGGCAAGTCTGCCAGGGAGAAGGGAAAGGAGTTCCTGGCCCTGGGTGTGGGAGGATGGTGGTCAGGTGGTCCTGGATCTGAGTGCAGAGGTGGTGGGCCACGGTGACACATGCCTATAATCCCAGCATCAGGAAGCTGAGACTACATAGCAAGACCCTATCTCAAAAGAAAAAGGCAGGAATTTTGCACTTGGTCATCAAGGTAGGCATGGAGGATCACAGAGGTGTTGGGAAGGTGGATCCCAGGCTGCCTCTTTCCTAGGGATGGGTCAGCCGAAGCTCTCATGTCCCTGCGAAAGGATAGCATGGAATTGCCACGTATTCCAGCCATGCACAGGGACTGAGCTGCAGGGACCGGCAAATCCCTGTTGGTGGGACTCCAGGGCATCCCAGAGGAGGGGGGCCCACACTTACTCAGGTCCCGATTCCGCCTGTGGATCCGCAGCTGGAGGACTGTGGAAGGAGGAGGGCCGTGGGAGGAGGAAGGCAGGCCAGGAGCATCCAGGAGCCTGGCTCCGCAGGGGTGGGAGCCAAGTCTTTGGCAGACACATGTGCCCAGCCCCCTCATGCTCCCTGAAGCAGTGGGGAGCTCCGCTGCCTTCCTGGGCTTTGCCCACTC
This sequence comes from Thryonomys swinderianus, assembly GCA_004025085.1. Lineage (NCBI taxonomy): Eukaryota > Metazoa > Chordata > Mammalia > Rodentia > Thryonomyidae > Thryonomys > Thryonomys swinderianus. The sequence goes on along the minus strand of PVIC010052012.1, from coordinate 3,665 downwards.
CCTGCCAGTGCCGTGCCTGGCCAAGAGCCACTCCAGGACTGGGAGCCAGCGGCATGTAGTGGGGGGGAGGCAGCCCTGTGCCCAGTTCCATCTGCCCCTTGCTGAGCCGTGTGCACCCCACCAAGGGCAAACTGCCAGCAGGGCAGCCTGGCCCATTTACACCTTGGCCAATGCATCCCACTTGGGACACACAGCTGCCTCCTGGCACTTCCCGTACTCACTCCCTGCACACCCACCCTGCTGTGCATTTGCACCCACCCATCCACACTACCATGTCACTTGCACACTCGAGGTTTGGCCCTCAGTCTTGGAACAAGCTTCTCCTGTGCACATTTCTGCTCTTCTCATGTACGTGCACATTTTCACACTCCTCTGCCTTCTCAGGAACTGATCTACGGTCTTCCCACCCTGGGACCTAAACGTGACTTTTTGTTGTTGCTGAGAAAGGGTCTCACTATGTAGCCCGGGTTGGCTTTGAACTTATGGTGATCCTCCTGCCTCAGCCTCCCAAGTGCTGTGATGACAGGTGTGGACCACAACACTTGGCTCTAAAAACACAGTATTTTTTTTTTTTGAGACAGGGTCTTGCTTTGTAGTTCAGGCTGGCCCTGAGCTCACTATGTAGCCCAGGCAAGCCTCCGTGAACTCAGCAATCCTCCTGTCTCTGCTTCCCAAGTGCTGGGATTATCGGCATGAGCCACCACGCCCGCACTGTGGTATGTGATGCTGATTGCTGGTTGATTGTTGGTGGGTGTGAGTCACCATGCCCAGCACTGTATGTGGTTACAGGGATCGAACTCAGGACCTTGCACTTTCGAGGCAGGCGCCAGAACCCCTGAGCTAAATCTCTGGCCCTAAAACACAATTTTTGACCCATCTAGGCTTCAATCCCTCATTGTCCCCTCATCACACCCCATGGCCGTCCTCCGCCTTGCATCCCTACCAGTGGAAGCCCTTGTTCCTCCACAGCCCCAGGCCTTCTGCATGCCCACAACCCAGCTCCCAGCCCCCATGGCTCCGCTAACTATGTCACATGCATGACCTCCTGAGACTTAACCCCCTGCTGGGAACCCCCCTTGCACAAGGAGCCTTTTGTGAGGGCAACACAAGCCTCCTAGGTCCTCCCTGCCACCCAGAGTGGCATTCCCAGGACCCCAGGGCCATGGCCCACCCTTCGGAGCGGTCTCTCACCAGATCGGAACTTGGAGCGGATGATTTGGGAGCGCTGAGAGGAAGCTGCCAGGGTCATTGCTGAGGCTGGAGTGGGACCTGAGTGGGAATGTAGGCACAACCCCCATGGAGAGTGAGATCAAAGCCGGTAACTCAGAAAAGGTCCCAAAGTTAGAGGCGGGTGTAGCCTTCAATTAGGACGTCTATGGGAGATCCCAACACCCTGGTCTGAGGGAGGAGGGGGTGAGGGCCTGGTGCCCTGGATCTGAAGGAGGAGACTGGGCCTGAAGCCCTGAGCCTGAGAGAGGGGGACCAAGGGCCTCACTCCCCAGTTCTGCATGGGCCAGACCTGCTGCTTACGACTCCAGTCCTGAGAAGGCCACAGGGACCTTAAACTCTGGGGTCCTTGGTAGGCAGGCACGGAACCACTGAACTGCGCTGCCAGCCCACCTCTGAGGTCTTTGAAAGGGAAGAAGGGAGAGGGGCTTGGATCCTGGATCCTGAAGGACCAGAAGTTCAGGATTGGAACACAGTACTCTGAGGTGACATATCCAAAATCTTCTGTTGAAAGGAGAAGGGGCTGAGAGGTCCTTGGGGAGTCGGAGGTTCCAGGGTCCAGGCAGGTGAGAGGGGAATGGGTGGGTGTCAGCAACCGGGACTTTATAGACGGGGCCAGGGCAGAGAGGGGCCAAGGTGTAAGGGGTCCCTCCCCCACCCAGGGAGCTCCTCACCAGGTGGGATCTGCTGCAGCTTTGCTGGGGCGACGGAGTCTCTGTTGCGAGCTGAGACCTCAGGCCCCGCCCCGCCCGCCTGGAGAGCCCTGGAAGCCCCTTTTCTGGGACGCTGGGAATCCAGGAGCGGGGTGGAAAACACGGGAGCCCCGCCTGGAGCCTGGGAAGGGGCGGGGCGAGAGTAGGATCCTGGCTCGCCCCTCCCCACTTCCTGGGGTGGGTCAGGCGCGGCAGACGCAGGCGGACGGACAGGAGCAGGTGCGGGTAGAGGAGCGCGGGTGAGCAGCAGCGGCAGGTGGTCGGGTCCCAGCCCTTTCGGCAGGTGCCACCTGTCGCCCTCTTTTCCCTGACACAGCAACAGGAGTCAGGTTCAGAGGAGGGGAAAGTTCAAAACCGAGGCTCAGATCCCTGGGTCTAAGAAAGAGGGCTTTGGGGATCTGGATTCCGCGACTGAGGGCGGGGTGCTAGGAAGAAAGTGTTGGAATTTGGTTTGTACCCAACGGGCAGGCAGGCTTGGATGGTGGGGGCTGGGGACCCAGAAGCCTGGGTCAGAAGGAGGAAGGGGTTGGATATAGGGTCTGGGGATGGCAGGGAGAAGCAGCTGATTCCCCCTGCAGGACCACGAGCCTGATATTCCGCTGAGCTCACTTAGCGGTGTACGGGAGGCCCCAGTATGCTCAGGTTGGATTTCATGCGAGCACAAACAGAGATCGGAGATCGTGGCTATAAATACCTCCGTGGACTCGGCAGGGGCCCAACACTCCAGGCTGGAGGAGCCTGGTGCCCTAACATTCACCATCTCTAACGCCCGAATCTTAATAAGCGAGGCGTTGACAATACCACAGATATTTTTATTGCCCCTGGGCACTTACATCCAAGCCCATCTTCCCATAGTCCCATCTTTTACAGCTCGAAAACCTCCCAGTTTCGGCGCGGGGCAAGAACTACAACTTCCAGAAAGCTCAACTCTCCAGTGTAAACTGGAGCCGAGGAACTTTCAAGGTTCGCGCGCTCGCTCGCTATTGCTTTTCAAGGAGGCGTGGCTACAGGAGGTCCGTGGCGGTGATTGGCCGGGAGCTCCTGCTGTTCAAGATCCCAGAGGAGGTGACGGAGCCTGCGCAGTTCACAGTGCAGAGCATCGTCCGTTACCGGGCCAGTGAGGCGCAGGCGCGGGCTCCCCAGGGGCAGGATGAGGGGAGGATGCGAGGAGAAGCTTTCAAAGATATCCCCTGAGAAACCGAAGAAAACAGTGTCAGTATGAAAATGGGCATGAAGAAGTCAAAGCAGCCAATAAGCATATGAAGAAATGTTCAACATCACTGGTCATTCGAGAGATGCAAATGAAAACAACACAGATTTCATCTCACTCCACAAAGAATGGCTACTATCACAAAATCAACCAACAATAAACGCTGGCGTGGCTGTGGGGAGAAAGGAGCCTTTCTCCACTGTTGGTGGGATTGCAGACTTGTGCAACCATTGTGGAGATAAGTGTGGAGATTTCTCAGAAAACTAGGACTAGGGGTCCCATTTGACCCTGCTATCCCCCTGCTAGGAATATACCCAAAAGAATTTTAAAAATCATATTGCAGGGGCTGGACGGTTGGCTCAGTGGTTCCGGCGCCTGCCTCGCAAGCGCAAGGTCCTGAGTTCGATCCCGGTCACCACATACAATGCTGGGCGTGGAGACTCACGCTCACCAGCAATCAATACCACATACCACAGTGCCGGGCATGGTGGCTCACGCCTGTAATCCCAGCACTC
>PVIC010052011.1:0-12316 GCA_004025085.1 Thryonomys swinderianus | reverse complement strand
CTAGAGCCCAGTTTTTCCAGCAACATTTGTTAAAGAGGCTGTCTTTCTTCCATTGGGGGTGTTTGGGATAAGAAGTGTAAATATCTGTGTTCAAAGTAATAAACTTTTGTACTCTGAAATCCTCATTTTAAAAAAAGAGCCATTTTTAGTGAAATTTAACTTCAAATGAGCATCACTGAGGCCATTTTGGCCTTGATTTCCATTCAGATTCATTTCTTGCCATTTTTAGAAAATTCTTGTCATTCATTCATTCACTCACTCATTCATTCATTCATGACTTCAATAGACATTGCAGGTCCATTAAGTATCAGGTACTGTGCAGGTGACCTCATGGGAAGATGAAGTCTGCAGGTCTCAGTGGTCAACTTGGGTGTGTGTTTTCATTACTCACATTCTTAGTGGGAATCTGGAAAAAGTTTTGGGTTGAGAAGGCCTAGCTGTCTTCCTCAGCGGAGAGAACTGTATTTTTCATGTTTTTAATTTTTTTTTGAGACAGGGTCTCCTTTGTAGTTCAGGCTGGCCCTGAGCTCACTATGTAGCCCAGGCAAGCCTGGAACTCAGCAGTCCTCCTGCCTTTCCTCCAGAGTGCTGGGATTTCAGGCATGACCCACCATGCCCAACATTATGATATGTGGCACTGATTGCTGGTGGATGTGAGTCACCATGCCTAGTATTGTATGTGGTTACTGGGGATTGAACCAGGGACCTTGTGCTTGTAAGGCAGGTCCAAAACCACTGAGCTAAATCTTCGACCCCATGTTTTTAATTTTCAGTGGACACTATGTCTCACTGGGGAAGTAGAAGTTACTGTGAATATAAAGAATGTGATAGATGAAACTGCATCTCCCCAAACTCACGTTGCTGTCAGGACTTTGAGGAGGTCATTAGATTTAAGTGAGGCCACCAGGGTAGGACCTAAACTGACAGGACTAGTGGTCTCATGTGGAAGTTCTCTCTTCCTTTTGCTCTTGTGTGGAGGAAAGGCCATATGCAGACCTGGAAGATACCCTCACAGAATCCAGCCTGCTGACTCTCTGATCCAGGATGTTCAGCCTGCGGGACTGTGAGAAATCAAATTTCAGGGTGTGGTGTTTTGTTACCACAGTTTGAGCCGATTAAGAGAATTTGCCTGAATTCCACCTCCCCTCAGGCCAGTATTTCTTTTCTTTTTTTTTTTTTAATTGAATTCTTTATTGGTACATTTTTTATACAGCTCACAATCACACTCAACATTGGGGATTTGTACCAGTATATGACACAAGTTAATTCTCATTTTTACCCATATCCCTACCCAACCACAACTCTCCAGCCCTATATAAATGTTATTTCTTTTTCTTTCCAAATCATATTTATTTTTTTCCCTCATTACTTTCCCCTACCACATTCCCTTTGAATATTTCCTATTTCACAAATCTATCCCTCATTCTAAAACTCATTTACATCTACAGGTTCTCATACCAGAGAAAAGATATGGTATTTATATATCTGTGATCTATTTATTTCACTTATTAGTGTGTCTCAAGGTGTATCCACTTGCACATAAATGAATGAAACCTGTCATTCTTTATGGCAGAGTACTCCATTTTATAAAAAAACACATCACCCAATTTAAACAAAATAAAACACCACCACCACCACCACCACCAACAAAACCCCCACATTTTCCTTATCCAGTCTCCAGTTGATGGGCATGTGGGTTGTTTCCAAGACTGGGCTATCACAGACTGAGCTGCTATGAACATGGGTGTACATATGTCTTTACAATATGATTCTTTTAATTCCTTCAAGTATATTCATAGTAGGGGAATAGCAGAGTCAAATCGGACTTCTAATCCTAGTTTTCTGAGGATCTCCACAATGGTTGTACAAGTCTGCAATCCCACCAACAGTGGAGAAGGGTTCCTTTCTCCCCACAGCCTCACCAGCATTTATCAATGGTTGATTTCACAATAGCAGCCATTCTTTGTGGAGTGAGATGAAATCTCAGTGTTGTTTTCATCTGCATCTCTCGAATAACTAGTGGTGTTGAACATTTCTTCCTATTCTTTTTGCTGCTTTGACTTTTGCCTCTGAGAAGTGTCTGTTCTTTTCAGATGCCCATTTTTGAATTGGGTCTTTAAACTTGGGGGGACTGATTTGTTTAAGTTCTTTATATATTCTAGATAGTAGTCTTTTGCCTGAGAAACAGCTAGTAAAGATTTTTTCCCATGTTGCTGGTTGTCTTTTAGCGGTGCCAGTGGTTTCTTTTGCTGTGCAGAAGCTTTTTGGTAGGATGAGATCCCATGTGTTGATTCTTTCTGCTAGTTCTTGAGCTAGAGGTTTTGTTCATAAATCCTCTGCTTAAGCCAATGCCTCCAAGAGTTTTACCTAACCTGTTTTGCAACAGGTTTATCATTTCTGTTTTAATGTTTAAAATCTCATCCATTGTGGGCCGGAGGGTTAGCTCAGTGGTTCCGACGCCTGCCTCGTAAGCGCAAGGTCCTGAGTTCAATCCCCGGTAACCACATATAATGCTGGGCGTGGAGACACGCCCACCAACAATCAACACCGAATACCACAATGCCGGGCGTGGTGGCTCATGCCTGTAATCCCAGCACTCGGGAGGCAGAGACAGGAGGATTGCTGAGTTCGCGGTGGCTTGCCTGGTCACTATAGTGAGCTCAGGGACAGCCTGAACTACAAAGCGAGACCCTGTCTCCAAAAAGAAAAAAAAAAAAAAAACTCATCCATTGTGATTTTAGTTTAGTATATGGTGAAAGAGATAGGCTGGTATTTCTATGGTGACTGGCATCTGGTCTTGGGTGGGGCAGCTCTGTATGGGTGGCATTTTGTCCTTTCCTGTAACAGACTCCATGAAGCAGAGAACTGCTACTGAGAATAGGGTCTATTTTATCATCAGCATCTGTGGCGTGGCCTTCAATTTAGAGTAAAGCAAACCAGTCTGTCCTTGTATTACTCATGACCTTGACCATTTACCATTGGATCTCAGCCTAGATCTTCATGATTCACAGAGTCACATCCTCTGCGGAAGGACAAATTCAGTCTTTACTTTAACAGGTCCTGAGGTTTGACGCTTCCACTCTGAGAGGGGAAATTATTTCATTGTTTAAGAGCTACCAATCCTTTCTCTTTTTTTGTGTCCCATCAAGTCCATATGTCAACAAATTTCAGAACATTTGAAAAGATTCCAGTTCAGCTTACTATTTGACGGGACTTTTACCCTGCCGAGCCATGCCCAGCTCTAAAAGTGTAGCTTCCCTTTCTCCCTGAGTCCTTGCCTTCTGCTTCTGCTTGATGCGCTGAAAATGCTTTCCGTGGCTCAGTGGAGAGTCAGGCCTGAGACACAGAGTGGTGACTGAAAATCAATGTGCGGTGTGGACGGCTGCGAACCTTAAATAATGCCTTAGAATCTGCACCCGGTTTCCAGGTGCCATGCAGACTGCAGGTGCAGGGCAGCGCAGCACGCATGCGTGTGCTGAGATTTAGTGAAACCAGCAGCCTGAAACAGCAGTTAACATCGCCGCTTCACGGGCTTCACAGGGCTTTCCAGCGCGTCCCCTCTCTCATCCCCGTGGCAAGAATGTTTAAAGATATTCACCTTGGCACGGGATTAAGTCACGCTGGGAGGCCCACCCTGTGCGTTTTATTGTCTTTTGAAAAGCAACACTTTGCAACTTTTGCTCATTGGCATCGCGCGGTGCCAACATCAGCGGGAGGATTCTCCCAGGGAGAAGCAGATGCTGTGTTTTCCCGGCATCAGGTGAACAGGCGATGGTGAGAACCCATTTATTACCTTCTTGTTAGAGCATCCTGCACGGGATGCTTAGTTACTTTCTGGTGGCTGAGATACAGTATCGGACACCCAGAATTTAAAGGACAGGAGGTACATTTTGGGTCACAAAACAGACGTAGATGTTCCAGCCCACGGTGGGCCGGCTCCACAGAACAGAGACAAAGCAATGGAAAAGCAGTTCATGGCAGGGCAGTCCGGAAGCACAGACAGACCAAAGGAAGCAGGAGGGAGTCAGACCCTTCCAGGCCATGCCCCTGTGGTCCGCCTCCCACAACCAAGCTTTCCCTCTTCACGTCACATGTAACCACGGACATGATCATGCCCCATGATGCGGTCACGTCCCAAACCCCTCCTATGAGCTCACGTGGTGGGGGGGCACCTAGACACCAACCGTAGTGCACGGGAAGCCCGCCATCTATGAAAGCACCTATGGGTGGCAGCTCCCAAGAGTCTCGGAGACACCCCTATCTCTGTGCATGCTGATTGCTGCCAGATACCTCTAGCTGCTCCTCTGGCTTTAGATTTTTCCTGGTGGAGCCCTGGGAAGATTCTCTGGAATAATATTTATAGTAAGAACATTTTTAGGCCCTTGGAATTAGATAAGAAAATCAGGCCTTGGAGGACACACTTTTCATAATAGCTGACGCAGTGGTGACTGTTAGCCAGCGACAGCGCCACCACTGCCAGTTGCAAGACAGCAGAGAAACTCCGAGGCCGCTGATGAATGGTCCGAGGGTTCCCCTGCGTGGATGGCCGCTAGTGGTGGTGGAAAGGTGTTGTGACTCGGCCTGTCATCGGCAGGAACGTGCTCTGTGGTTCAGGGTACAGCGGTTCAGCAGCGAAAACGAGGTGCAAGAGGTACCCTGGGGGGTGTGCCTGCTCGGAGCGTGAGAAGGGAGTGGACAACGGCACAGGGAGTGGGGAGCCACTGGCCACGGGAAGAAGTGTCTACGCCAGGGAGAACGGAGCATGGGACAAGCCCTTCCTTTCTGGCCAACTTCGCCTGTTTGTGGGCTGAGGTTTACGCGGCAGCGTCCCTCCAGCAGCGAGAAGGTGCCGGGGCTTGCCGGCAAGGGCCACATCCCTCCATCCCACTTCGCTCCCTGGAACCCTCCTAGGCTTGCCCGAGTCCTACATCCTTCCCTCTCACGGTGCTGTGACTGGCGCATACAGCTCCCGCTCACCTGTCCTTAGGAGAGATGGGCAGAGATGAAACACCGCGTTGGTTACAAAACTCAGACATTGCAGTTAAGAGCTGAACTTCTAATTCAAGGGACCCCAAGGGTGACGCCTGTTCTCCGGGCTTCTGAGTGAGTGACCGTCCCACGTATCAATTTGTCCACCCCCAACTCAAACCATACTTGTGGGGGAGGTGCCAGTGCCCTTAGGGGGGCAGGAAATTCCAGATCTTGAGGGGAGCGGAGGCTCCGTGTCCGTTCCCTCCGAAGCCTGGGGGAGCGGCCAGGAGCAGGACGGTGTAGCTGGTTCTCAAGACACAGTTGTGTCCAGCGGCCGGTGCTTTGGGAATTCTGGGAAGACGAGAGAACACAGGAGGTGACTGGCTTTTGAGGCAGGCAAACAAGAAATGTCCCAGAGAATCGCCCCTTCCATTCTCCCTTGGAGAAACTTTGAAAAGCTTCATTTGACCACCTGAAATTAAAAAAAAAAAAATTATATTTTAGTTACTTCAGCAAGACAATGCCAAACTCTCTCAATCTCTGTTTAGAGACAAGCCTCTACATCTTCGTCATCTTTAATCTTACCGTAGGCAAAGAACATTCTAATCCTCCATAAGTCAGCATTCAAATTTGCATAAATATTGTGCTGGTTAAGTTGCCTCACCTGAGCATCCTGAAGTTGCTTCTGTCTGGGGGTCACAGGGGTGCCCTGCCTCTGTGCTTCTGATATCACAGCCCACACCACATAGTGTGCACGTGCGCCACAGAGGGCATCCTGGCACCGCCCCGGTGGGCGGGGCTTTGTGTGAACAATGCTACGTCGGTGGAGGACCGCTGTCACTAGAGCTTCTCTGTCCCCGACTAATCACTCCCCAGTCTTCCGGAATGAGCTGCATTTGCCATCTGCAGGCTCAATTACCCAAACGACTCCAGTTCTTTTCATGCTGGTCACACAGCTCCTCACCCCTTTGCTCCAACTCTCACTCTAACGTGTTGGCAGATTTTAGAGCTCAGATGCTCCCGTCACGGTCAGAGCCACTCGGCTTCGTGAGGCGTAGACGGGCACTTGCAAGGGGCCAGGTGACCTCCCGGCTGAGGGAACCGGACACCAGGGCGGCTTTCTTCAGTTTTCTCATCTAATAATTGGCTGATTTCTATCAACTACTACTTTGTTTTGTTTTGTTGAACATGCAGTGTTTTCTAACAACATCCAAGGAAGTTGCATGGTGTCTGCTTCTTTTACATTTCCTACTAACTTGGTGGAAGAGGAACAAATTTGATTTCTTGACCTTATTCTGTGAACGGTTAAGTTTTATGAAGTCTCTTGAAGATGACCTCTTTCATGTCCGCTCTTTTTGCTGAGCAACTTTTTCATGTTATGGGCTTGTCTTTAAAAGCTATTTCTAGATTAGTTTTCTGACAGATATTTCAGTGTGTATTCTAAATTTCCATGCTGTGCTTATGTTTTTGTATTTATATTATACTTATGACTTATATAATCTGAGCTAAATCTAAAATTGGGCACCAGGGCAGGGACTCGTGGCGTGACCACAGGAATCCCACTGGAGACACAGGCCGAGACAGAAGGCGCCTGTGGAGTTGGGTTCTTAGGTAACTAATTTTGGACATTGCTGTAGCCTGGGTCTTTCTTCCTCATACAGATATGCTATTTTTTCTTCTGTCTTTCTTATCACATGAAACAACAATTTCAGTCCAATCTAAGAAATGTGACAGTGTCCTATTTTCTAGCTTCAGGCTTTAGAAGCTACGGATGATACAAACAAATGCAATTCCTGCAGTCAGATAACAATGAGGGTCTAACGTGTCAGTCTTGAATGGCAAAAGGCTTCAAGACTAATTTGTGAATTAGTTGTTCAAACAGTAGTTGTTGCAGAAAATCTGAGGAGGGAATGGCGGTTTTGTCTTTTTTTGGGGGGGGCAGTATTTTCTTTTAGTACATGTTTGTGGTACACAATGTTTATATTCATTGTGGGAAATTAATGCATTAGCATAACATGACCTAATTCTTTTTAGTCCCTTCCTTCCCCTCCCCCAGGAGGAACTACTTTGAATAAACTAGTTTTTTCCCAAATGAAAATGAGGGTTTAAAAAAAAATTATTCTTGAGCTTATAGACATAATATGTGCTTACTATAAAGAGTGCATAAAATGTTAAGAAAAAACTAAAAGACATTTATCTTCTCTGCATAGAGACAACTATTGCTAACAATTTAGAGTGTATCTTTGCTGCATTTTTGTTGGTGTAACTTAAAACCATAGACTGGATCATTTATAAAGAATAGAGGTTTGCTGGATTCACGGTTCTGAAGGCAGCAAAGCCCACGAGTGGGTGCTGGCAAATGGTGAAGTCTTCCTTCTGCATCATAATGTGTCAGAGGAAGAGCGAGTGTGTCTCAGCCCAGGTCTCTTGTGAAGCCACCAGAGACATCGTGAGCCTTGGCCTCACCAGTGCGTCTGGGCCAAGCCCCCTCTGCCAGGCCCCATCGCAGGCACCATCAACACCTGGAGAATGAGTTCTGAAGGGCACAAACAGCCGGACCACAATCAGCTTCCTGTAGTCTTTGGTTTGATCATATTGTATTAGTTAGATTTTGCTCCATAATAAACCACCTCAGCACTTAGTAGCTTGAAATCTTAAGCATTTATGTCACTTAGGATTCCCCTGGCTGGCTGATGGGACGGGGCTCAGTTTTAACACTGGTCATATCAGGTGGCCTCAGGTGGGATGACACTTGTAGAGAGACTGTCAGTGGATGGACTGGTCTTGACCAGGGCTGGTGCGACATCAGGGTTTTCTTTATTGTTTTCTGTTGTTCCCATAGCTGTTTCGGCTGGTTCACAGGAGCTTGAGGGTTTCAGGGGCAGCCGAAAAGCCACTCCAACCTACAAATGCACTTCCAATGATTCTTTATATCCTTCTGGTGCCCGAAGCCAGTGTGAGGACTGGGACCCGGGGAGAGGGGAGTGATCAGTGGCACAGACAGTGCACCCCAAGCCAGACCTGCAAAGTCCTAGATTGTATGTTAACAAAATGGTATTGTACTATGCGTACTGTCTTAGGATTCTCCAGAGTAACAGAACCAAGAGGGTGTCTTCACACATATGGAAAGAGATTTATTACAAGGAAATGGCTGATGTGATGATAGAGTTTGGGAATTTCCAAACTTTAGGACGAGTTAGCAAGACGAAGATGGAAGAGAGCTGATGACCCGATTCCGGTCTGGAGCTTGGTAGGCTCAGCATGGAGTGTCTGGCTTCAAATCCAAAGGTGGAAACCAGTGTGCCGATTGGAAGGGAACAGGCAGGAGAGTTCTCTCTTCTGTGCAGGAAGATGTCCCCGACGGTTCTTTTCTGGCCCTCAGGTGGCTGGGGAGAACTTAGGGAAGGCAAGCTGTCTTCCTGAGCCTGCCAGCTTACATGGAAATCACATCCAGAAAACACCCTTATAGAAACACCAGAATAAGGTCTGAGCAGATAGCTGGCTACCTCATGGTGCTGTCATAATATTAACATAAAATTACCCACCGCAATGCTCTTCTGAATCCCGTTTTTTAATTTTAAGTGCATGTCAATAATATTTTGGGGTCTGTACACATAAATGAGAACCACCATTTTTGATGCCTAACGCATGTACCTATTTATACATATATATAATTTATTTACTTTCTTTTAACAAACACTTAAATTATTAAATCTGTTCCCCAACTAAACAGCAGGAAATTGTTTTTTCCAGTCTCTATACTTTTTATATGTAATCGGTTATATTTTTCTTTCTCCCAGCTGGGTTTGAAGAGAGTTCAGGGCATCTCTTCATTCGCACCGTCAGTGTATGACTCTTGTTTATTCATGCTGCTCTTTCTTTTGTGTTACTGCTGAATGTAAGAAAGTTTGATTCACAGTGACGGGTTGTCCTGCCAAAGAGTTTAGAGCGATTCTCACTGTTGTACCTTCACCAACATGGATTTGTCTTCTTCAGAAAGTATTTACTGAGCAGGTGCTCTATGCAAGACTCAGGACCCAGGTGTGGAGTGTGGGTGGAGCAGAAGTCCCTGCTGTGAGGAGGCTCCATTCTATTGGGAGAGAAAAGGGCTGAATACAAAATACGGTGTGTGCATCAGTAAAAATATGACTACAGGGCCAGAGATTTAGCTCAGTGGTTCCGGCGCCTGCCTCGCAAGTGCAAGGTCCTGAGTTCGATCCCCGGTAACCACATACAGTGCTGGGTGTGGTGACTCATATCCACCAGCCATCAATACCACATACCACAGTGCTGGGCGTGGTGGCTCACGCCTGTCATCCCAGCACTCGGGAGGCAGAGGCAGGAGGATTGCTGAGTTCAAGGCTTGCCTGGGCTCCATAGTGAGCTCAGGGCCAGCCAGAGCTACAAAATGAGACCCTGTCTCAAAAGAAAAATTGATTACAGTAAAGGATGCATTGCCACGAATCCTCTTCAAAACATTTTCCTTTTTTTTCAAAGACACGTATCCCGTGATTCTTGCCACTTTCTGAAGTAGTTCTGGAAGACCTCCTTGAGTGTCTTTTATGAGGAACAATCAGAGCTCTGGAGAGTGCCGCTGCTCGCTGTCCCCTGCAGAAAGGCAGCGCACAAATCTCCCGGGGAGTCGTCCGCCACCTGTCCAGGGAGCCAGTGCTGTGCGATGTCCGGCTCGTTCCCGAAGTAAAGTGACCATGAGAAGCACGTGCTTTGAATGTGTTCAGGGCACATGGCAGCCTGGACAGTGGAACTGGAGACATCACGGAGGAGGACTAGAGGTGCTTCAGAAAGGGGCAAGAAAATGGGATAAAAGTTTTTAATCTGTAAATATTGTATCTTTTCTCTGGTATGAGAGACCAAAGATGTAAATGAGCTCTAAAATATATGGTGGATATTGTGAAGTGGAAAATATTCAAAGGGAAATGGGGTGTAGGGGGAAGCATAAGGGGAAGAAAAATATGTTGGTAATAAAAAACGAAACAAAGCTGATGTATACAGGGCTGGGGGTTTTAGGGTGGATAGGGGAATGGGAAAAATGAGAATTAAATTGTGTCACATACTGGTACAAATTCTCAATATTGTGTGTGATCCCGATGTGTATATATAATGTACCAATAACGATTCAAAAATTTTAAAACGTTTTTAAAGCAAAAGGGAAGATATTGAGGTGGATGAATAGTAATGTGTCTTTTACTGTAATAATTCTTAAGAAATCTAATCTATGTGCTGATCAGGCTTCATCTAGTAAGCATTTAAACCCCCACTGGGGCGCGTGGGTCAGGAAGACAGGCCAGAAAGCCTGTGATGTTATCAAGCACTGAGAGTGGAGGTGCCTATGGTCATCTTTTCCTTTTTTGCTGGTCTAACAGGAGGAGAAATTACTTTTCTGGGTAGGAGAGGAAGCTGCTTTGAGAGCAGTTGGATTTTAATTTGAACCTTGAAGTGTGCAGAATAGAATCCGGTCAGACGCTTGGCATGAAGCCTTCTGAAGACCAAAAGTGTCAGGGTGAAACCTCAGGCGGTTGAACCAGGTTGACCTACTCAGCCTTTTAAATCAATTACAGAGAAATCCAGTAGGCGCAGAAGTTGCCAGTCCATGTGGGATGCCAGGCTGTCTCAGGCACCTGTCATTATACTTCTGGGTAAGAGAAACCTACATATGTTGAATTAACAGCTCCTGATTATGAATTTTTAAAAATCCAATGACAATTTTTTTCCAGTGACAGTTGATAATTTGGTCTGAATAATCCAAATTTGCATATTAATAAAGCCACCTTTACTGGGCAGCAATTTTGCCCGCTCATTCAGCACCAGTCTGTGGCAGGCTCTCCACGCATAGTGATGGGTGGGTAGGCACAGCTATCCCGCCAAAGACGCCAGGTCTGTATTGCTTAATTTATTACCTCGTGACTCATATTTCAAAGCAGAACCTTTAAAAACTGTTCCTGGATCCAGAGAAAGTGGCTAGAACTGGAATTCATCATGTTAAACAAAAGAAGCCAGTCACAGAAAGGCATCAGGTCTTCCCTTGTATCTGAAATCTAGAGGGGAGAAAAATATGTTATGAAAGGAGAGGGGAGGCCGTGAGAAGAGAAAGGGGCCAGGAGGAGGAAAGGCAGGGAAGGCGACAGGGGAGGATATGATTAAAGAAAGCTGTGCTCCTTTATGAAATGTGGCAAAATTCTATAGAATGCATATGTACTAAAGAAAAAAAAAAAAAAGAGCAGCCTGTCCTGCAGTTAAGGTATATGACCACCAGGTGGCGATACAGGCCCTTCTCATGCCCCACCCCACCCCACCCCCCGACCTTGAGGCACCTTTGAGGTGTAGGACCCTTGACCAGCAAGCAGGTTGTCTTATTATGAAGGCTGGTCTTACTTTAAAATTCGAGTTCGGCTTCAACCTGTGTAGCATATAGTTATATTCGAGCACCTTGTAAGAAAAAAGATCTAAGGTGCAGTTAAGTGCCATTCTCCTGAGGCGTCGTGTTTGCGGTCCTCCTCGACGGGCTCACTGCGAGACCCGCACCCGCGGGCAGCAGATCTGCCTTTCAGCGGCAGGTGCTGATTGGTCAGCCCTGCTCACCCACTCTAGCGGGATGGAGTTTTCCACGTAGAAAAACCCAGAAGAAAAAAATACATTTAAAAAAATGTATTGCATGTTGCAGGAGGTGATGTGGAATCCTTCGGGCCTCTCCCGATGCACAGTTTCCCTGCTGACCCTTTGAGCTTATTTGTAGAAAAGCTTGTGACTCAGTCTCCCCTTCGCTCTTTCTTCCTTTTCTTTCCACGGAGCAGAGTCTGACTTGCATCAGAAGCGTGTCTACTTCTCTGACAAGCTCCAGAACGTGGCGAGAGCTAGTATGGACACACCGGGCAGCCAGAAACACTACTTTTTAAAATGCTTCTTCAAAGATTATTATATGTTTTATAGGGAGCAGAGCATATTGAACAAAATCAAGATACGGTTTTGAAAAGGCGGGTTAAACTGGTTTTTATTACAATCACTCAACAAAGCCAGTATCACCACAGCTCTCCCGGCTTCCTGCGTGCTGTGTGGAAGCCGAGCTCAGGAGCAGCGGGGCCGTCGCAGGAGTCGACGCGAAGGAAGAGCTCATGGTCAGGCCGGTGGGGTCCAGTGGGAGCCCTGGGCAGAAGTCAGGGTGGGCAGAGCCATGGTGCCCCAGCCAACCGTCGGGCTGGTTGCCTGACTCGGTTTCCCCCAGATGAACAGCTTCTATCCCTGCAGACAAACGTCCGCCTGAGGCTCTGCCCAGGCCGCTGTGGTCTCAGGTGAAATGCCTGGGAGTTTGTTGGGCCCTGTGTGTGCC
>PVIC010052010.1:0-12294 GCA_004025085.1 Thryonomys swinderianus | reverse complement strand
GATGAGGGGAAGGAATAAATATGATACAGAAAGAAAATAAAAGAGCATGTATAAAGGGGGGAGGAGGGGGAGTGGGTAGGGATATGGGTAAAAATGAGAATTAACTTGTGGCATATACTGGTACAAATTTCCCAATGTTATATGTGATTTTGAGATGTATATAAATTGTACCAATAAAGAATTCAATAAAAAAAAGAATCTGCCTTGATGGACTAATTTTAGGATTAGATAAGAAAGAGACTTGAACTCCTTCGTATCCAAGCCATCCTCACCTCTGCATCATGTGCATCATCTTTCTTTCTCCTCCTAGAAATCTCTTCCACAAATATGCCTAAAAGCTGGGCATCATGATGTACACTTATAATCCCAGCATTCAGGAGGCAGAGGCAGAAGGATTGCTGCAAGTTCAAGGCTAGCCTGGCCTACACAGTGAGTTCAAGCGTACTACAAAGTGAGACCCTATCTCAAGAAAACAACAAGCTGGGGATTTAGGTCAAATGGTACCATGCCTACCTTGTAAGCACAAGGGCCTGAGTTTAATCCCTGGTACCACAAAAGAAGAAGAAGGAGAAGGGAGAAAGAAAAGAAAAAGAAGGAAGAAGGAAGGAACAAAGAAACGAAGAAAAGAAAAACAAAACAGCAAAAGAAATTTTGCAGGATCATAGCCTGTCTTCTGTTAAACATATTTCTGAAGGAGACCAATTTTAGTTGGTAGAGAGTTTGGCATCCATTATTGGATGTCTATCTAGGGCACAGTAGAGTTTGGCCTAGTTATAAGTGAGCCTTAAATCTTAGATTTAACCATGAAAGTTTACCTGTTGCCCACAGTCAGTCCTGTGTGTGTAGCACCGGTCAGGGAAACTCCCTATGTGCCTTCTCTAAATGGTAGCATAGGGACCTGCTGCTCTTTCTGCGACTGTAAAGTCACCCCACTTCCTCCAAGTCACAAGGTGCCCATGGAGAGGAGGGAAGGAGAACAGATACTTGAGTGGAGATTTTAGGGGTCCCGACCTGACAGTGCAGAGGGTCATTCCTACTCCCCATTGGCCAGAATAAGTCATTTGGCCTCCACTTGCTGCAAGATGCTGGGGAGAAAATAAAATGAGCACAATGCATGGCCCAGCCTGTAGGGTGATGAAAACTGAGAAGATGCAGCTCTCAAAGAAAGAAGCAGTCGGTGCCACAACCCACCTGGCAATGTAGACAAGAAGATTTCTTACAGGTCGTACCTCTCCGGACCCCACTCAAACCCAGACGCTGAAACACCCATGGTGTCTTTGCAGATATCAAGAAGAGGACTCATGTCGCGGAAGGGAATGAACCCACGTGGAACGAGGTAGGCACGCCAGGAGGAGCTCTGATGAGGAACCAACAACCTCCACAGCTGGGGGAACTGGGGAGAGGCCTCAGCAGGGCATTCCTACCCTCTGCTTGAGGTTGAGGCATCTGAGTCCTGGAGCAGCCTCTGATCTGATAAGGCTACAAAAGCCACATCTGCCCACAGCAGTTCTTAGTCCTCCCCCCACCAGTCGGGTTGAACCACAGTGTGGCCCATCAACTAATGCAGCCAGTTCTCCAATGCATTTAGAAGCATGGAGCAGAGATGAGCCTCCCAGAGCAGACTTTTCCATCCCTGTCTACCCCGAGCCCTAATCCCCTAGATCCTAGTGGGGCTTTGCAGTTCCAGCCACTGAGACCCAGGCCAGACACTCCACCTCTAAGGCAAGGCAGCAAATGCCAGCTTCTTAGGAAATTAGACACAAGGGAAGCTCCTGAATTTTAGAGCACTACAGCACCAGGACATTCCCCCAATGTTTCCTCATTTCCCAGAGTGGGAGGGCTGGGGAAGGAAGCTGACTTCTCACCGCTCTCCAACAGACCCTCATCTGGCACCTTTGGAGTCGCCCCCTGGAAAATGACTCCTTCCTGCAAATCATCCTTCAGGACATGGGTTCAAAAAAGAAAGAAAGGTGAGGTAGAGATGGGAAGAAACTAACTCCTTAAGCAAAGAAGCAGCAGCTTCTTTGTGTATCTCTGTAGTCCAAAATTCATGCTGATGCAGGGACCAGAGCCAGCTCCAGCCACTAAAGGGAAAAAGGGAATGGGCAGGTACTGGAAGGGTAGTAAGGCTGGGAAAGCAAATCAGCTAGGACTCAAGCTTGAGCCATGGCTCTGTTCTGAAGCCACAGAACCCACATCTCCCTGCTGAACCCTGGAATGGTAAAGATTAGCACACCCCAGGGTAAAGTTTCCAGGAGAGAGTATCTGGTTGGAGTAGCTTTGGTCAGGTGTCCAAATTTGGGCCAATCAGTTGTTATCCTTTTGCAGAACCCAGAACCCTTTGCCCTCTGGTGAATTCACTACTTCAATGGGTTCTTCAACCTCTGGATGAACACCATCCCTAAAGGGATGCTTGGAGCAAAGGGGTACCCTTTTCCTGGGCTTGAATCTCACATATGTTGCTCACCTCCCCAGGTTCATTGGCCTGGCCACAGTTCTGCTCAAGCCGTTGGTGAAAAAGCCCAGGGAGGTCTTTTTTGTGAAGGACTTAATTCTGCTCAACCATTCCATGATGCCCACAGATGTGAGTCAGGCCCAGAAGGGCTGCTGGGGGGAGGGGGTATTGGGTGGAGCCGAGCTGTTCTAGTTCCCTGCCCCAGAGCCACTGTCCCCTGACTCTATCATCCTGCCCTCCACCTCCCACCCTCTTGCTAAGAATAACTGACTTTCAAGTGCCCACTACTGCGTTAGGCACAAGGACACAAGCAGAGACCCAACAGCAGGCACGGGAGCAGGAAAGATTGGTAGGGAACAACGGGAAGGCTTCTGGTGTCCCCAGGTTGGAGACTGTTGGCTTGGGGCCTCAAAGGGAGGACAACTAGAAATCTAGTATTCCATGTGTTTGTTTTGGGGTGCATATCTGGCTCTCTCTGGTTAGTCCTAAGTTAGTAATAGGCACAAAAGTTCGAGCAGCTGTCAGCTTGTGAATCAGTCATGCAGCTCTGTCCATTTGGGTCTAGTCAGTATTGTTCGGCTTCCTGGCTTGTCATGAGACATAGTAGTCTGAATTCCTACAGAGCACATAGCTGGTGGCTACACATTGTGAGCAAAGCTCTGTTTCCATTTTTTGTTGATGGACAACAGCCATTGTTCATCTATAGGTGCAGTGACTCAGGAGGGGCTGATGGGCAGGAGAGGGAGGCAAACTCAGTAGGCATCAAGGGCAGGAAAAGGGGCAGGTCTGAGGAGAGTGAAGGGGAAAGTGACAGAGATGACCCTGGGTGGCCAGCCAGAGACCCAAGGGGGATGGGCCTGTAGTCTCTGCAACTGAGCACACCCAGTTCCAGGCTGGTCCTCCCTCACCTTGTCCCCCTCTTGCGTCTTCTGCCATCACCACCACTGCATGGCCCCTCAGTGGTCCATATCGTCTCACTGTAACCTATTGCTCTGTCCTCACCAGCTCATGTGCCCTTGGTGTGGCCCTATCCCATGCCAGCATTACTGTCCCCAGGAAGATGACTGGGCACCAACCTAGCCAGTCGGGGATGTGAGCAGGTGCTGTGACTTAGCCAAGGGTTACAGGGGCTGGCTTACAATTTGCTTGCCTTTGCTTCTCAGTGCACTGTCAGCCTCCAGCTGGCCCACGTGGTCCACAGGGACACTGAGAAGACAGGTATGTCCTCCTGTGGCTCACCTCTGTCCTTCTGCAAGCAGAGCTGGATAGGCTTTTGGGACATTTAAAACCCAGGCCTTGAGGTCTTTGGGGAGACTGAAACCAGTTAGGGTGCCTAGAGCCCTCCTGAGCCAAGTCAGATCCAGGGTGGTCACGAGGGTGGGTGAGAGGGTGCTCAGAGGACATGCGCCCCATCAGGGGCTCCTGGCTATGGCTTTAGTCAGGAGCTGGCCAACAAGGGACAGAGAGTGAGACAGGGAAATCCTCCTGACCTGCCGAGTCCAGCCGCTGAGCCCTGCCTGTGTCCCCAGGGGGGGCAAAACCCCTGGGCATGACCACCAGGGAGGCAGCCCGGCAGCAGCTCAACGTCCCCAGCTCTCCAGGGATGCACAGAGTTCTGTCCTCCAAGCCTCAGCATTTTCAGGTGAGGACCACCCAGGCTGAGCCCCCGGCACCCCCAGGCTGGGCCCTGGCAGTCCCTCCTGCCTCACTCCTCTCACATGAAGTCAGAGATCCTGACCCACCTTGAGGGTCTCAGTTCTTTCCTGAGTGCCCAGCTCCTCCTAGGCCATTCTGAGTAGCTCCCACCTGCAGCTGATGCTGGACACAGCTCCAGTGAGGCAGGAGGGACTGCCAGGGCCCAGCCGGCCCTGTCAATGCTGGGGAGGCACAGACCTGCCTGTTCAGAGCCCCGGTTTTTGGCTGAACAAGGAGTGAGAATGGGTGTGGGAAGCCCACTCCATGCCTTGCTGAATCCTTCTGACCTGAGCCTGGCCCCTGCACTGCTGCTCCCTGATCTGCTCCCCAGCCTACAATGCCCAGGAGATGGGTGTCAGCTTGCCTGTACCTCTTCTTCCATCATGGTGCCCACCTCTGGATTGCCATTCCCTGCCACTGGCATCCTCTGTTACTTCCAGGCCACCCCTCGATACGATCTCACCCTGAGCTCACCCCCACAGCTCTTTTGTGTCCCTTCTTTGGTCACAGCAGCCTCTCAAAGACGTCTGCTTGCCCTGTTGTGCACTTGCTTGCAAAGCCCTGGTATCTTAGGACAAACCTCCTTACACTGGCTGCCCTGCCCTCAGGACCGGGCCCATATCTCTAGGGAGCTGGGCTCCAGTGTTGGGCCCACATCCTCCTGCTGTAGGTTCGGGTGAAGGTGTTTGAAGCACGGCAGCTCATGGGCAACGACATCCATCCGGTGGTGAAGGTGACTATCGCAGGCCAGCAGTACCACACGCGGATCAAGATGGGGAACAATCCTTTCTTCAACGAGGTGGGCTGAGCAAGCCATTGACAGCTGTGCCAGCTGGCAGCTGGGCATCCCCCTGCAGCAGTGTGCTTTTTTCCAGATGAGGGCAGGTGTGAGTGCTTGTCCTGGCACTGTGCCAGGGGTACTTTAGGGGTAACTCAGGGCCCTGTACTGAGCAGCTGGGGTCTGGTGGGGCATAGCATGTGAACCCCTGGAATAGCAGACCCAGCTGTGCACAACCAGTCACACCCAGAGCCCCTGCACTGTGGTGTCACACCTGCTACTGTGTGGCTCCTTATTCAGGGAGGAAGAAAAGAACTATGGGATGTGGGAGAAGTAAGTCAGTAATGAGCTGGGCTCTGGAGAGAAAACTCAAAAACCTGTACTCTAGAAAGATGGCTTAGGGTGGAGAAAGAGGATTCAGGAAAGGGCAACTGTTTTCAAAAGCCGGAAGTGAGAAGCGATGTGTTGGCAGAACTGGAGACACAGGGTGAGCCTTCACTACGGGTTGGGGGTCTCATCACAGACAGCACTCAGCAGCCGTGGAGGACATAAGTGGGAAGGTGACCGAAGAAGGGGGTTCTGGCTGCTGCAGGAGGGGGTGGGCTGGACGGAGGCAGTGCAAGAGAAACAGGCTCAGTCACCATCCTGGAGCTTCTCCAGGAATCCCTGGGAACCCCTTCTCCAGGAACCCCTGCCCATGGGAATCCACGGGAGCCCAGGAGTCCTCTGCTTCCAGAGGAAGGGGGTGGGGGGTGGTCAGCAAGAGGTTGCCGAAACAGGCAAAGTCAGGAAGCAGCTCAGTACCCTACAGCTTCAGGCTCAGAGGAAATGTGGCCCACCAGCCCCAGTTCTCTCTGCTGCAGATCTTCTTCCAGAATTTTTATGAGGTTCCCGCAAAGTTCTTCGATGAGATCATCTTAGTCCAGGTGAGGGACCAAACTGGACACAGCAAAACAAGTCCACTTCCTTGTCCCGTCTTGGCCCTTGGAAGCATCCCTAGCCCAGATGGAGAGCCAGTGTCCCTTGAGAGATAGCATCTCCACCGCCCTCTTCTCCCTCCCCCAATCTGGATTGCTCATTCATTCATTCATTCTGCAAGTGTTGTAGATCACCAGCCAGCAGACCCTGCGCTAGGGAGGGTTCTCATCTCCCCAAAGGCTGCATGGTTACCAAGTGGTCAAGGAGGACAGGAGGCTTCTCCCCAGATGTGTTCACATGTTCTTGGGAGGGACACAGGAAACAGCCAATGAGCAATATGCGAAGTTATCACAACACATAGTTTACTGTTGACCTGGGGGAACTGAATCGACCTCTCCCATCAATGAAATTCCCCATCAATGAAATAGAATTGAAAATCTGAACCTCTCAGTGCAAAAATTATGTGTAAGTGTTGGCCATTAGGAAGCAGTTAGATCCTGGAGGGCCCTGGATGTGCCCCATTCCTGCTTTCCAGGAGATGAGGAAGTCAGGCTTGTGAAAAATTAAATTATTTCTGGAAACTCCCCTGTAGGTCCTGAACTCCTCCATTATGAGATCCAAATCAGAGATTGGGAGATTCCAGGTAAGTCCTGTACATAAAACAGGAGGCCTGGTAAAAATGGTCATAGAGCCTAGGAAATTTTTCACACAGAAGTTATTCTTAGTGACTGATGTGAACAAGGCTCTACTTCCTTATCTGTAAAATGGGACTTAGTATATACCCAACCTTCAGTACCATTGTGAAGATTAAATTTAGGGAAGTGTTGCATTATCCAATCAGTGAGCTGTGGACAAAGCTCATATCTCTGCTTAATGGAAACAGAAGTCTCAAAAAAAAGGCCAAGCCAAGGTGGAGAAACCCAGAGAGACAGTGGTGGGGGGCACAGAGTGAACAGACGTGATGGGGAGGCACAGGCTGAGAGATGAGGGATTTCACACAGTTTGTTGGTTGGTTGTGAAGGCCTAAACCAAGGCTCTCCAAATCCAGGCTGAACAGGAAAAGGTAGCTTGCCAAGTTAAAGACTGGATGCCCCATAGCATTTGAATCTCAGATCAGCAGGCAGAGATCATACATCCTGCTGGTGCCCAATCACTCTGAATATTAATATGGAACAGATCCCTCTTAGATCTGTCAGAGGATAAAATTACAACTGGTTTTAAGATTTTTAATTAGCTTTGAGATTCTACAATGAGGTAATATGCCATTCCCTGAAATAGAATAAAAGATTGTACAGGCTGAGCAGAACTTGGTTTTCCCGGGCCTGGTGGTGCACACCTGTAACCCAGCAATTCTGGAGGCTGAGGCAGGAGGATCATGAATTCAAGACCAGCCTGGGAAACTTAGTAAGAGCCACCCTTCAAAAAAACAAAACAACCCCCAATTTTATGCACAAAGAATAAAATGCAGATTGGTTATTCCAAAGTTACTTACTTTGTGAGATGTGGACAAAGACCAAACTGGTCCTTAAAAATAATTGGTTATATCAGATTATTTCAAGTTGCTCTTTGAATTTTTTATTGAAAGAATTCCATATTTGTGAGTACATGTTTATAGTACCAAGTTATTACATTCACGAAGTAAAGCTGGTATATGGACATGACATTTCTTCGCGTGTGGTACCAGGGTTCTAACTCCGGACTTTGCACTTGCCAGACAAGTACAGCCCCACTGAGCTACATCCCCAGCCCAACATGACACTTCTTTTTCATCCTCTTCCCCTTTCTTCACTCTTCCTCCCTTCCATCTCATGGTCTTCTTCCCGTTTGCAAAAGATCTATCTCCTGCATCCTATTCTCCATCTTTCATTGTGTTTTTTAATTTATTTATATTCTGGGTTTCTTGTATAAGGGAAACTGTGTGACATTTAGCTTACATGTGTAAGCTGACTTAACATGATGGCCTAAGGATGTAAGAATATAAAGAGGAAAGCAGATGAACCTCGCTGTCCTGCCAACTGGACTGTTTGAAAAATGTGGCTGTCTCCCCCCAGCCTGCTGATGTCTTGGAAGGTTAGATAACAATTTAGTTTCTGCTCAGTGAAAGTGACCCAGGCTCAGGGAAGAGTCAGGGTCTCGCTGGCTGGTGCGACCGTGTTGGGTCCCGGGTCTCTCCAGTGCAGGCGTGGTAACTATTAGACTGTGGCCCTTCTCTCCAGCTCAGTATCTTGTCCTGGAGAGCAGCTTCCGCATTGTTTTCAAGAGGAAGAGTATTAGGGCAAAGACTGCGCTCAAACCCAGCAGTGTGTACTTGTGCCAGTTAATCTTCACCATCAACTGACTGGATTAAGGAGCTGCTGAGGAGGCTGTTAGGAAGTGAACCCCATCTGGGGGGAGTCAGTTTGGGGGCATGAGCTTGGGGGTCGTCTGTCCCTGACCCCTTTTTAACCTCTTTCCCTGTCCTTTTCTTTCTGGCACCATCAGTTGAGTAGCTCTCTTCCGCCATGCCCTTCTGCCATGATGTTCCTGCCTTGGAGCCAAGCTGGCCAAGGACTGAACACTCTGAAACTGGAGGCAAGATAAACCTCTCCTCCTTTAAGTTTCAGGGCCAGGTATTTTGCCCCAAGGACCCAGAGCTGACCAATGCAGTGCTCCTGTCTGCGTAGCTGGTGTTGTGCAGCTTGGCTGGAGGTCATGATCAGCTTTCCATCACCGTGCCAAACATGCAACAATCAACGTAGAAAAGAGAAGGTTATTTTGGTTCACAGTTCTAGAAGTTTCAGCCCATGATCATTGGTTTGGCTACTATTTTGTTTTCAAATTTTTTATGTTCATGATTACATGTTCGTAGTTTATAGTGATTAGTGGGAAGTTGGTATCTGTATATAACACATCTTAATTCTTTTTGGTGCCCCTTCCCCTTCCGTCCCCTACCCTCTTCCTTCAATCTCTTGGTCCCCTTCTCATGTGCAAGAGATCTTTCTCCCTGCTTCCTACTATCTAACTTTTATTTTACTCTTTATAATTTAAGCTTCTCATGTAAGAGAAACCATGCATTATTTAAGTTTGTGTGTCTGATTTCTTTCACTTAACATCATGGCGGTCCCAAGATGCATCCATTTTCCTACAGATGACTCAAGTTTATCCTCCCTCATGGCAGAGTAGTGCTCCCTTGTGTGTAAATACCACATTTTCTTTATTCATTCATCTGTTGATGGATATACAGGCTGCTTCAAAGATTTCACTCTTATGAATTGTGCTGCTATAAACATCATGCGCATGGATCACTATAATATGATGTCTTTAACTCTTTCAGAAAGATATCTAGAAGGGGAATAGCTGGGCCTCGTGAAATTTCTAGCTCTAGTTCTTTGAGGAATCTCCATGCTGATCTCCACAGTGGTTGTACTTGTTTACTTTCTTGCCAACAATGTAAGAGGGGTCTTCCTCCTCACAGCCTCACCAGCGCTGTTACTGTTGATTTCTTGATGACAGCTGCTCTTTCTGGGATAAGGTGGAATCCTGGTGCTGTTTTGATTGACCTTTCTCTGATTAGCCTCGTTACTGCGGTGTCACATTACCATGGGTATATGTGACAAGGCAAAGCCACTGGCTTTGTGACCAGTAAGCAAAGGGAATAAAGGCAAGAGACAGAGCCTGAGATCCCCTTGAGGGCACAGCCCCTGGTGACCCGAAACTGTCCCTAGATCCCCCTCCCCACACTCTATGTGGGGCCAGCACTTCCCACTGGGGTCCAAAACCAGGGTCAGCAGGGCTAATGCTTGGCCACCCTTGTCTTTGCAGACAGACATCGGGTTTGTCTACCATTTGCCAGGTACGTAATGGTGGCTGCAAATACATGCATCTCAAGAAAAATCAGACCAGGGTCAAAACAAATCAGGATCCCCAGCAAATGGGGAGAGTATTATGTGGTCTGAGTTACTTTCTGTACTTGCTAATATTTTCCTGTACTTTATAATACTTTATAAGTACTTCCTGTACTTTATAATAATAGCATCTTTCACTAGAAAATCCAAGGCAACCCTTTGAGTCAAATGCTAACCTTTCATTGCAAACCTAGGTTGGATTTCTATATTTTGAACCCAGTATTAGAAGATTGAAATTTTTCTTTACAGCTTTAGTTGACAGCTAAAAATTATACATGTTTATGGGGTACAGAGTAATAGTTCAATACATGTATACAGTGTAAAGGTGAGAGTAAGGTAATTGGTATGCCAATTGCCTCAAATACTGATCATTTCTTTATGAGTATTCAAAATCCTCCCTATGACTGTTTGTTTGAGACAGGGTCTTGCTTTGTAGTTTAGGCTGGCCCTGAATTCACTATGTAGCCCAGGCAAGCCTCAATCTCAGCGATCTTCCTGCCTCTGCCTCCTGAGTACTGAGATTACAAACATGAGTCACCATGCCTAACATTGTTGTTTGTGATTATCAGGATCAAACCAGGGACCTTGCTAGGCAGGGGCTGGAACCACTGAGCTAAATCTTCAACCCTCCCTATGACTATTTTAAAACAGACAATTAGGCCAGAGATTTAGCTCAAATCGTACCACACCTACCTTGGAAGCACAAGAGCCTGAATTCAATCTTTGGTACCACAAAGAAAGAAAGAAACAATCAGTTAATGGTCATCAACCATAGGAGGTTGAGATAGGAAGATCGAAAGTTGCAGTCCTGTCTGGGAAATTAGTGAGACCCTCTCTCCAAATAAATGCCTGAGGATATAGCTCAGAGTTTAATCCCTAGTTACCCCCCTCCAAAGGAAGCATAGTTAGGTTACTTGCAACAGAACACTGGAGGTTTTATTCCCATCCCTCCTCTCAGCTATACCCCTGACCTGTGTCCTGTGACCTGTACCCCTGACCTGTGTCCCTCCCGTCTGCCCCGGAGGCCAAGGCTAGTCCCACAGCCCTCTGCTTCTCCAGGCCACACCCTTCTGAGGAAATGGCTGGGCCTCTGCCAGCCAAGTGAACCCAGCAGCGGGGTGAGAGGCTACCTGAAGGTCACCATCTGTGCCCTTGGTGTAGGAGACCAGACCCTGGTGAGGCTGCCCCAAGCCCATGGCCTTTCCAACCCTGGCTGGCCGCTTCCCTGGGCCCCCAAAGTGGCCATTTACCCGTAAATCCTTCCTTTTGTCTACTGTGGCAGGGCAGTGGGAGGTTGGATACCCAGCTGGGTGGCTTGGCTGCAACAGCCTGGTGACCCTGAGCCTACCGTCTCTCCAGGTGGACCAACACCTGCCCTACCGGGCCGACACGGACATCGAAGTCTTCAAGTCCATGGCCGTCTCGATGACCATAGCTTACCTGCAGCTCTTCATCTACTGCGCAGAGGACCTGCCCTTCAGTTAGAGTCGGGGTGCAGGGCAGGGACACCCTAGTCTTCATGGGCTCACTCATCCCTTCTGACACTGACTTAAGATTTGGGCTGGGGACCAAGTGACACTGAACACAGGCCCCACAGCCTCCTTTGGTGCCCTGGGGACCCCAAGGTTCCTGTAACTGGGAGGGAGAGATACAGAGGGGCGGGGTGTTAACTGAAGACAGCAGAACCCCGGGGGACCCCACACTAGGTCATGGGCAGGGCTTGAAGCTGCTGTGTCACCTGCATTCCCTCTTTAAAAAATGATGCTCATAAATTCTTGCATTTTTCTTCACAGGAAGGAACCAGTCATTGAGTCCGGTGTTGGAGGTGGAAATAATTGGGCAAAAGGTACGTGGAGATGGTCCGTGACCCAGGCAATGCACCTCTTTGTGCAGTGTGAAGGAAGTGCATGCTGCAGGGAAGGACCCTAGTAGTCAGGCCCCAGCTCAGTGGCCCAGTGGGCAGGGCCATCTCTGGGCCTTGAGCTCTGCGGAGAGGTCAGGTTGTGTATTCCCAACTCTCAGGATACCCAGCACCTGGCAGGGAAAAGGTGACCACCCAGGCCCAAACATCTAGCCAAATGAGGGATTAATGGACAAATAAAACAGCAAGCCAATGGAAGAACAACACTGAAGCTAGATGTGGAGGTCCATGCCTTTGATTCCAGAATTATGGAAGGCTGAGGCAGGAGGATCTCCCTGAATTCAAGGCCAGCCTGGCTACATAGTGAGTTCAAGGCCAACCTGAACTATATAGGGAGACACTGTCTCAAAAACAAACAAACAAACCCAAAATATAAGAGCCAGGCATGGTGGCTCATGCCTGTAATCCCAGCACTCAGAAGGCAGAGGCAGGAGGATTGCCATGAGTTCGAGGCCAGCTTGTATTACATAGTGAGTTCAGAGCCAACCTGAACTATAAAGTGAAACACTGTCTCAAAAAACAAAAACAAAAACACTCCAAAGTATAAAATAAAATAATAAAGGGCTGGGGTTGTAGCTCAGAGTGAAGGCCCTAGTTCAATCCCCATTACTGCAAACAAACAAACAAATAGCAACAACAACAA
>PVIC010052009.1:0-12309 GCA_004025085.1 Thryonomys swinderianus | reverse complement strand
TTATAGAGTGCAAAATTTCTATAGGAAACTTGGTGTGGGAATGTGATGAGGGGAAGGAATAAATATGATACAGAAAGAAAATAAAAGAGCACGTATAAAGGGGGTGAGGAGGGGTGGGTGGGTAGGGATATGGGTAAAAATGAGAATTAACTTGTGTCATATACTGGTACAAATTCCCCAATGTTATACATGATTTTGATATGTATATAAATGGTACCAATAAAGAATTCAATTCATTAAAAAAATAAATAAATAAAAAGCAGCAAGTAACTCAACCATTCTGGTCCTGGGTTCAGCCTCACATGAGTCTATCTCTGATTCTAATTACCTACAACTGACATAGTCAAATTGTTGGCCTCCAAGGGATAGACCCCCCTAGCAATTTGCTACCTTTAGAGCTGCAGCACTGATAAGAACTGTAGTACAATAGGTGCCATATACCTGTAATCTAAGCACTTGGGAGGCTGAGGCAGGAGGATCACTGTGAGTCTGAGTCCAGCCTTAACTACATACCAAGACTGTCTCAAAAAACCAAACAACAACAAAAACAATTTAAAAAATGCCAAAACTATAGTACAATATAATGCAAGGATGCTGACTTCTTGTAAGTACAAGTAGAAAATAAACACATAAAAAATGTTCAACATCTATTACAGAAATGTTAACTCAAACAACACCGAGATTTCATCTTACTCCAGAAAGAATGGCCATCATCAGGAAATCACATGAAGACAAATTCTGGCAAGGCTGCAGGGAAAAAGGAATTCTTCTACATTGTGAGTGGGGATGTAAACTAGTAAAACCATTGTGGAAATCAGTACGAAGGGTCCTCACAAAACTAAAAATAGAAAATTCCATTCAATCTCACTGTTTCTCTTCTATGTATGTTCTCAAGAGTTAAGGACACAGGGCCGGAGGGTTAGCTCAGTGGTTCCGGCACCTGCCTCGCAAGCGCAAGGTCCTGAGTTCCATCCCCGGTAACCACACATAATGTTGGGCGTGGAGACACGCCCACCAACAATCAACTCTGCATACCACAATGCCGGATGTGGTGGCTCACGCCTGTAATCCCAGCACTCGGGAGGCAGAGACAGGAGGATTGCTGAGTTCGCAGCGGCTTGCCTGGGCACCACAGTGAGCTCAGGGCCAGCCTGAACTACAAAGTGAGACCCTGTCTCAAAAAAAAAAAAAAAAGAGTTAAGGACACAGTGGTAGATGCATACCGTTGGTTATAGCAACACAATTCATCGAAGCTAAATCTTTTAAGTGATCTATATGCCCATTAACCCATGCACAGGAAAAGAAAATGTATTTATGCACAATGGAGTACTACTTTGCCATAAAGAAGGATAAACCTGAGTCATTTGTAGGAAAATGGATGCATTTTGAGACCACAATGTTAAATGAAATAGACACATAAGCTTAAATAAGTTTCACATGCTTCCTTTTATATGAGAAACCCAAAGTATAAATAAAGAACAAAATAAAAGAGATAACAGGAAATAGGAGAACAGATCTTTTGCAAATAGAAAGGAGACCATCATATAAAGGAAAGGGGCAAGGTGATGGGAAAAGAATTAAGATATATTACGTACATGTATCAACTCCCCATGAGGAATCTGATCATTAAGTACTACAAATATGTACTGATAAAAAATAAAAATAAAAGATGCTAGTGCATTAAAAGGGTCCCTTGGGAAGGAGACAAAAATCTAGTAAAAGCACCTTCTTGGAAGAAGAACTATACACATTACCAAAGTATAATGTGAGAATGAAGAACATGGTATTTCCTTTCTCCAACAGCAACTCATTTTTCCAAAGTACAAATTTATACACTACATTTTTCCATACTTGCCCTCAGCCTATTGATTTTATGTTCCAGAGCACAAATCATTCACAATTTCCAACACCCAGTTACAAACACTACTGTTTTGACAGTGTTTAAAGACTGAAATATAAACCTGAGCAATTTCTGGGTAATTTTACCACCTACATAAACAACTGGGCAAGGTTTTGACAACAATGAGTAATTGCTTTGTGTATAGTACATTTTAAAAGAGCAAATCACATGCTCAAATATGGTACAATCAAGTTTCTTTTAAAAAATCACCATTAAAGATAGAAAACCAGTTTAAAAATTCCATGTTGGCATTAAAATTTAAAATTAAAGTGCTATTGTTGCAATTCTATTTATATAAAATTAACATTAATTGAGATACTATTGTTGAACTCAAATATTTTTATTTTACCTAGGTACAGTGTGGTTAAGTTCATTTCTCTGTTTTTTTGTTTGTTGTGTTTTTGTTTTTTCTTGAGCCAGGGACTTGCTTTGCAGTTCAGGCTAGTCCTGAGCTCACTATGTAGCCCAGGCAAGCCTCAAACTCAGCAATCCTCCTGCCTCTGCCTCCTGAGTGCTGGGATTACAGGCTTGAGCCACCATGCCCGGCATTTCTCTGTATCTTTATGTTTTCAAAGTACATCATAGCAGAACAGAGAAATACCATGTGCTCTGAGTATATCTGTGTATGTCTGTTAAAATAGTTCTTAATGGATTAAAATTTTCTTCTGGTCAAAATAGACTACAGCGGACCCTTGAGTTGCAACAAGCCTGATATAGGAACAACTTGGAGTTCTGATCAGAATTTTAGTTTTAACTTTCGAACAAAGTCTTGAGTTATGTCCCAAATGGTGGCCACTTGTGCTTCCAGATGATCTGAAATACAGATCTAACCTTTAAAGAACTCTGGAAGGAATATTGCAACATCCTTTTCTGGGAGGGAGTTGAGAAATCTCAGGCCAGTATCTCTTTAAGGACATTGAGATCTGCCTGGAAGAAAGTGTGGCCCAAGGTTACACAGGAGAGAGACTCTGAAGACAACTGAGCAACTTAAGTTAGTCAGCCCTCAAGAATGAATTGAGTTCCTATGTTAAGGGTCCATTGTGTATCCTCCAAACTTTCTTATCTAGTTCTCAGGAGAGAATAGGAGCTTTGTAGCCAGGCAAACAAATATAGGCTAAACCTTGGTTTCATCATTTATTAGACATCAGCTTGAGAAAATTAATTAACCTCTATGATTCTTTTTTTAAAAAATTTTTATCTTTATTGGTACATTGTATATACACATGATGATCACATTCAACATTGGGAATTTGTACCAGTATATGTCACAATTTAATTCTCATTTTTTTCCTGTTGCCCTACCCACCATATAACCCCCCATCCCCTAAACACATAAGCTGTTTCCCTTTATTACTGTCACATTTTTCCTTTACCCCCATTGCTCACTCCTCCACATTTTCCTTTGAATATTTTCTATTTCACAATGTTCATCATACATTCTAGAACTCATTAACATCTTCAGTTTCTCATACCAGAGAACAGATACAATATTTACATATCTGTGACCTATTTATTTCACTTCTGAGTATGTCCTGAAGGTATGTCTATTTGAGTATAAATGACTCAAACTTACCATTCTCTAAGGCAGAGTAATACTCCATTTTATAGAAAATACACACACCTTCTTTATCCAGTCTCCAGTGGATGGGCATTTGTAACCTCTATGATGCTCAATACTGCCGTGTGTATATGGGAAGTGCTGCTCTTATCCCACCTGGAACAATTCTGAGATTTGTTTGAATCTAGGGCCTTTGAGATAAATTCTGCACTGTACTACCACACGCTGTTGTGGGCAACTGGGCTGAGTATTTGAAATGGAAATGACACTGGCGATTTGGTCCATGTGGCTTCTATTCTTAGGTGGGAATAAAAAGCCACCTCATTCAACTAGGCTGCTCTTCTAGGAGGAATGAGAGGACACAAGAACAGGAATTGCTAGGAGGCTGAGAGGTTGTACAATTCTGGAGGTTGGATTGAATTCCTTCATGTTCCTACTCTTTATATTTGTGTGGGGGGCTGTTCTGTTCAAGGCTGCCCTTGAACTCACAAGCAGCCCATGCTGGCCTCAAATTCATGTGAATCCTTCTGCCTTTGCCTCCCAGGTGCTGGGATTACAGGTGTGAGCCACCACACACAGTATAAAGGTGTGGTTTTAAAATTTTAAACTCACATCCTCCATCATTTTCAGCATGTTCAAAGGGTTTTACTGGCAGAAAGTATTGTCTTCTGTATGTTTTTTTGAATGCCTTTGAAGGAACATTATAATAAGCCAGGAAACAGACTGTGTTCACACCTTGCCACATACGTCCTCACAACTTCAATCAGTTTGATGGAATAAATGCTCTAAAAACTGGAAGGATGAGCCAGAGAATTGAAGTGTGAAATGTTCCTTAGGGTAGAGCAGGACTCTAGGAGTTTTAATTAAGGGCTTGGGGGGGGCTCTATTGCTCAAATAAAAATTTAACCAGAAAAACAAGAGGATCTCAAATTATTTTCTTTTTCAATCTGTGGATTTCTTTCCTAATATTATACTAATAAAATTACCAATATGAAGGGAAAGAAACTGAATTCAACATTATTAACTTGATTTGTTGGGCTAATATGTACGTATTTTAAGACTGAACAAAGCAAATGAAAGGATTATTCCCTAGCCATAGTGAACAAACAAGAAGACAAAATAGAACTTTCTGCTTCTCTATCAACTTTTTTTAAAAAATCAACCTTCCAGGGCCAGGGATTTAGGTCAAGTGGTACCACACCTACTCTGGAAGCACAAGGGCCCAAGTTCGATCCCTGGTACCACCAAAAAAAAAAACAATCTTCGTAGAATTAAAGAAGACATTATAAATGGGGAGGGGAAGAAAAATGGAAGGGATGGGAGGGAAATGGAGAAGAAAGAAAAAATTAAGACATATTATATGTGGGTAAAAATTCCCTAAGATGAATGTGATCATCTGGGAACAACAACTTGAGAAGATTTTGTACTCTCTTAATATATATGAAAAGTATGACTTCAAGATAAATTCTAGCATTAGCAAGTTTTACCAATAATCATTTCAAGCTTTAAAAGTATCCAAGCAGCAAGCAACAAGCAACGACCCTCTTTCTGTCCCTTGTATCTTATTCAGGCTGGGACTCATCCCTGGGGCCCGGGAGTACTCACACCCTTACTCCCAGCATTCTGTTCTTGATCCCAGCATCACACACCCTAGACCCAGCCATCTCCGAAAAGCCCCACCTAGGAGTGCGTGAGGCTTTCAGAGGACATCTAGATACAATCCATAACAACTAGGGGAGTGCAGAGAAACAAAGTGCCCATGAAAGGAATTTAAAAGAAGAGCTTGCCTTAGGAGATGGAGAAAGGGAGTAGGAGGAAAAAACAGAACAAAGGAGATACAACTATTCTAGGAAAGGAGGTCATCAGGAAGTGAGGGAAATTCACACCTGCTGGCATCTATATTTTCCTGTGAAATTAAAGAAGTGGAAGAGCAGGCCATTTGCTGGCAGCTGGAGGAGCAGTGATGAGCTCATGTGAATAGGTAAGAATGTGAGATATTTTTGCTGTGAGGAATGAGGAAGCAATGACTAGGGACCCACAGAAATACTGTTGGTAACACTGCTCATCTAAGTCATGTTACAGACCATATAAATGTAGTAGCATGAATTCCGCATGGCTGGTTTCATTCAGCGGTACTCAACACACCAGACTGGAGAATATAAATTCCTGGATTAATCTAGAGTTGGGAAGTTTCACACACTAAGGGGGGAAAAAAAAAGGGAAGCTACATTGATTTTGGAGAAGAGATGGAACACCACTCAAGAAGCCAGGGACAGAGAACAAGTTATTAAGACTTAAGATTTCAGAGAGGTTTAATAAGTAAGGGAAAGTGAGTCACAGTGGTTTAAGAATTTACGGTGAATAGCTGAGCATGGTGGCACTTGTCTAAAATCCTAGCACTGGGGAGGGTCCAACCAGAGCAACTTGGCAAGACCCTAGCTCACAAAATAAAGTCAATGAAATGTAGGGAAAGTAAATAGACAAATTATTCCTTGAATACTGGTATCTCCTAAAATGACAGTGAGAATAATCAAATCATGTCATGTAAGAAGCAAAGAACAGAAAGCAAAAGACAAATGTGTTAAATAACGCTTCTTGTTTACCAAGGGAGTTTTATATCTTAAGAAAATAACATTCAACCCACTCAATTGAGTGAATCAACTTCAAATTTGTTATCAAATCACATGTTCACTAGATCTATTACTCCTATAGTAATAGTTTTAATTAAAGAATCATTTTCTGTAAGTGACTTATTTTGAAGTCTAGCATGATAAAAAGGAAACATACCCTTTCATCCTGAGGCAATTATGATCAATTCATGTCCTACTCCAAACATCTGCACAATCTTTCCTTAGACTAGAATTGTGCTCCCTATTACCTCTCCTTTTATAGTTCCAAAATTTTTGTTTTAACATGGAAATTGATAGGCTGTCCTTAAGAAAGATTCAGCTGAGCAACCCCTCATTTATAGCACTCAACGTATGTTCATAGAGGGAGAGGTGAGAAATCCAACCGTCAAGATTCAGCATCTCAAAGCACCAGTTCTTGCCAGGCTTGGTGGCTCACGCCTGTAATCCCAGCACTCAGGAGGCAGAGGCAGGAGGATTGCTGAGTTCAAGACTTGCCTGGGCTACATGGTGAGTTCAGGGCCAGCCTGAACTACGAAGTGAGACCCTGTCTTAAAAAAAAAAAAAAAAAGCACCAGTTCTGACTATCAGACAAGCACTCACTGAGTACAATCTGCTATCAGATTCCAAACCAGAAAGCCAGACTCCTTTTTTCTATCTGAAAATAGGTTAAGAATACTTCAGTCCCAAGACATTTAATCACTACTTATCGGATAAAGTGAATACAAGCTTTGGTCCAGTGATCAAGGCAAGATGGAAGTGGAAAGGCAGGTACGTCACACAAGCAGGTTGGCCTCCCCGCTGTGAGGGAAGCAAAAACCATGCTAGAACGCTGCTCAGCAACTTCTGCTAACACCTCACTGGCATCACGTGTAACAGCCAGTGAAGACTAAGAAAGAGAGCACAGGATTTAATTTTCTTGTGGCCCCAGCAAAGGGAGAAAAGGAAGACACATTGAACAAGCCAATCTCTAGTACACACCACCCTGGTGAACATCAAATCAAGCAGGTTTATCTTCTACTAATTTTAAACATGTCTTTTACACTGACTAGAATAAGAAAAATTTAAAGATGGGAGATCCGAGTAGAACTTTTTTTGTTTTGTGAGCACGAACTCAAAGCACAGTTCATTCAGTTTTCACTGTGAGCAAAAATTCTCAATAAAAATTCTCAAGAGAATGAAAAAAAGCCCCAGAAGGCTCAAAGCTTCCTGTCTATTTTAGAATCTCTACTGAGTCTTCCTTCTAGGCCCACCTTAAACATGGTACTCTCCATGCTTCTCCTTTCTTGGCATTGTGTGCTAAAGCTATGACTAAAGCATGAGGAACCACATATATCTTGAAGATTCACATTTTTTTTAAAAAAGTTCTAGCCTAGGGGCCAGGGATTCAACTTAGTAGTTCTGGCATCTGCCTTGTAACCACAAGGTCCCTAGTTTGATCCCTGGTAACCACATACCACAATTCGGGGCGTGGTAGCTCACGCCTGTAATCCCAGCACTCAGAAGGCAGAGGCAGGAGGATTGCTGGGAGTTCAAGGCTTGCCTGGGCTACATCATGCGCTCAGGGCCCACCTGCAAATTCTAGCCCAAATCTTCCTTCTGTCTCAGACCCACAATCCAGTTACATGCTGGATATTTCTGTTTGGCTAACCTTCGAACCTCTAACACTGAGGATCCAACCCAGGATTTGTGAATGCTTTGCAAGTCTTCTACCACTGAGATACTTAGCCCTAGACATAATAACCTCAAAGCATTTGAAAGAGAATCTATTCTTGGCTTACTGAAGCTTCTACATCTTCTTGTGCTTTTTAATCACACTATGGCAGCACTCAGTTTTCCAAGCCAAACCTCTGTCTTCCTCATTCCACACTTATCAAATCCTTTTGAATTATTAAGCAAATTTTATCCTCCTCTCTCGATGTTCA
This sequence comes from Thryonomys swinderianus, assembly GCA_004025085.1. Taxonomy (NCBI): domain Eukaryota; kingdom Metazoa; phylum Chordata; class Mammalia; order Rodentia; family Thryonomyidae; genus Thryonomys; species Thryonomys swinderianus. Next base: position 4,299 of record PVIC010052009.1, on the reverse strand, counting down.
CAGCCACATATCTATTTCAGGTATTCATCATCTTTCATTTAAACAACCACAACTCCTTTAAATTAATTTTTTGCCATAATCTCTTCCCTCTTTTGTCTACTCCTTTTGTGCCTAAAAATCACCCCAAAGTTCTGATCTTCATAACAAGGTCCAATGGCTTTTTTCATTTTGTTTGAAATAAGGTCTTGCTATGTTGTTCAAGCTGGCCTTGAACTCACATAATGTAGCCCAGCCCAGGCTGGCCTCAACTTCGTAGTGATCCTCCTGCCTCAGCTGCCAGAGTGCTGAAATTACAGGTGTGTGCCACCATGCTTGGCTTTCACTGGCTCTTAACTACCTAAAGGCAAAACTCTTTCTCATGGTTGGAGTCATGAATGTGTATTTTTTCCTGTTTCTAGTTCTTCTTCCCTATACTTTATACTCCAGGTATATTCACCATTCTATATATGTCAGACATTTCTGGCTCTTGGGTTTGTTTTTAATTCTTTTTGTTTATGGGTGTTTTTAATTAATCTTTTTCCAGTACTGGGGATTGAACCCAGGGGCTTACGCATGTTTGACAAGTGTTCTACCACTGAGCTACACTGCAGTCCTTAGCTCCTTTCTTTACAAGTAAATTCTTATCCTTTCCAGAAGACCCAGTTCAGACATCACCATCTCTGTGCTGCTCTCCTCACCCCGGCAGTCCCCCCATTCTGGTACACATCTCTGTTCAGCATCCTGTACTATTATGATGCCTGTTTCCCACACTCTGTAATGAGCAGTACCCAGGCACAGAATAAACAGTTCATTGATAAACTCTTGATGAGTGAATAAACTAATTTCTCATAATAGCAGGCTGTGTCCAATTTATATATTTAAGGAAAGGAGAAACTTTATAGATAAGAATGAGCACCTTAAACATTTATCATTTCTTTTCATTGGGAATCTCTGCACTCCTCTCTTAGTTCTTTATAAAATACATGACACACTGTTGTCAACCACAGTTGCCCCATGTGCTCTGCTTAAGATCCTGGAGCTTTTCCTCCTTCTCATTTTGTACCCACTGTCCGGCCTCCCTGCATCACCTTCTTCCCAGCCAGTATTGTTCTCTACTTCTATGAAATCATCTCTTTAGTTTCCACATTTGAGTGAGAATACAGAGTATTTGTATTTTTGTGTCTGGCTTATTTCATGTAACACGTGTCTTCCAGTTTCATCCCGTTGCTGCAGTGACAGGATTGCCTTCCTCTGGCTGTAATATTCTATCACATACACACACTACACTTTCTTCAGCCACTCCCGCAACGGATGCCTCACTTATCTCTGGTGCTGTAATAAACACTGAAATGCAGCTGTCTCTTTGATACGATGATTTCATTTTCTGTGGATATAGATCCAATAGTGAGATATCTGGATCAAATGGTAGTTCTAATTTCTTTTATTTTATCATTTTTTGAGAGGGGGGTCTTGCTGTGTAGTTCAGTCTGATCTTAAATTCACTGTGTAGCTCAGCCTGGCCCTGTGGTGATTTTCCTCTCTCAGCCTCCTGAGTGCTAGTGTTACAGGTGTGTGCTGACACGCATAGCAGTAGTTCTAATTTTAGTGTTTTTAGGGACTTCCATATTGCTTTTTATAATGGCTATACTAATTTATATTAAGAGAAAGAACTAATAAGCACCTTGATTTGACCACTGTATATGTGTAATGAATTATCACACTATAAATGTGCACAATTAAAAATAATTTTGAATGGAAAAGACACAATAAAGAACATTTTAAAAAATATTCTCGGGCTGGAGATTTAGCTCAGTGGTTCCAGCACCTACCTCGCAAGTGCAAGGGCCTGAGTTCGATCCCTGGTAACCACATACAATGCTGGGCATGGAGACTCACGCCCACCAGCAATCAATACCACATACCACAGTGCCGGGCATGGTGGTTCACACCTGTAATCCCAGCAATGAGGAGGCAAAGACAGGATTGCTGAGTTCCAGGCTTGCCTGGGCTACATAGTGAGCTCAGGCCCAGCCAGAACTACAAAGCGAGACCCTGTCTCAAAAAAAAAAAAATCTCATTCTTCTTGTTCATAGAACTTTTTTTTGGCAGAGAAAAGTCTGCAGAAGGTGTTCATTCGGTTACTCAGTAATCACTAGGTGTAGGTGGTATTTGTACCTGACACCGTACGAGACTCAAAGGCTCACACTTTAGCAGGGAGAGTGAGCACGTATTCAAATGATCTCAATATAAACCATTATTTCTCATCCGAAACTCCTTCAATGGCAAATGAGTAGAGGCCCAACAATGCAAAGACTGCTTTCTGAGTTGCAATAGCAAAAGTGTTAGTGTAACAAGGGGAGGGTAGAGAAATGCGACCATAACTTAATGGAGGCATCAGAGGAAAATAATGAGCAGACAGCAATGGATAGGTTAGCCTTTGGCCAATGATGGAGATAAACAACTATAACCTAATTAATGGCACTACACTTATCTAATGTGAACCTAAATAACTGACAGCATTACATAATAAAGCAAGGAGAAAAGAATAGACAGTGATTAAGCAAGTATTTTATACAGAAATTACTAATGAACCAAACACATTCCCATCCTCTGCCTTTCTTTAAAAAATTAAGTTCCTTATTTTTGTATTATATAAGATATGACATTCACGGTAGCTGAGGATGGGAAGCAATCAGTGGCCCTTGCAATCATGTTGGATACTGAAGTGATGCAGTATTTAATATGTGTTATTAATTTCTTCATGTACTTTACTATGGGGTAAGATAAAAAAAGATAATCAAATTGGTCACCTTCATAACATGTTTTCACTTGGAGATTTCACATCATTTATTCCCAATATCTTGATCAGATATATTACAGAAGGAAACTGAACAGAGGTGAACAGCTCAAGGTCAACTGAAAAATCCATATAGATCTAGAAAAGGATGCACATCCTAGTTCTTGATCTTGTTCTAAGTCATATCCTCATCATGAAATGTTTCTTCATTAAGGACTCTAAGAACTGCTTCTCTTTGTAATTAGAAAATAATTAAATGGCCTTCAATCACTATAAAAAGAGTGTAAGCACTGAAGAAACAAAGTATGTTAATTTTGTTTCAATAAGATTCTAGTCTCATCTGTCAGAACAGGCGAGAAAAAAGCATTACTAAATGTTAGATTTGAAAGGGAATATAATAATCCATATTTTCCCACATGCTTTTATTTTTCATTTCTTTTTTAGTCCGTAAAGCATCTTCCCTGCAATGCAGGTGTTTTACTTAACAGAACAAATGTATTATCAAACACTAGTGAAGTAACTAAAAGCATAAGTAGGCGCGCAGTACAGAGTGTTACTCTTATGTGGCAACAGGACTGTCGATATTCTATCAGGAGTTAAAGTGATAATAAACCAAGAAAGCATCACAGTACACTTAATGGTTATTTATCACGAAAATTACTGCACAAAAGGAAAATTTAAATGTTAAGAACTACAAGAAGTTTGTAGAACTCTTTAGAACTCTAATTTTTATATTTGCTTGTATTAAAAAGCTCTTAATTTCAGACACTACTTTTGATTTTAGATTCATTCATTCTGAGCAGAATTTGTTAAGGTTTGAGAACTTTTTAAAAACATTTAAATGAAGCCTTGAGTTATTACCTGCTGAATTTCAATCAGGGAAACCCATGGTTTTCTTCCTAAATGCCTACCTGCGCATTGGCTTTCCTTCCATGCACCATGAAAAGCGCTCCTTACCACACGCTAAAGCCGAACCTAAAACAATAGAAAAGCAGTAACTTAATGAAAGTTATTCCTGAGTTTTCAGCAACAACTTTTCTAATTACTTCACTCATTTCGTCAGTAACCAAGAATTTTACTTTCTAATATACTACAGATGCACCGAATCTAGTCTTTTTAAATGACGGGTAACCTTACTCTGCACGCTGAGGCGATTACAAGGGAAAGTGAGGAAAAGCACACTGAAGAGTCTGGTTGCTAAACTGGCCTTGTATCGTTTCAGAAAGTGCTCGGGGGCACTTCATTTTGACTTTGCCATCAAGTATATTTACAGAGCACATTAACTGAGCAATAACCTGCTCCCCTGGCAGTCCTGATCTGACGGATCGGATAAGGGAATTCACTGGTTTCACAACCAATCTTAAAGTCGTTAACTCCTCCGAAAGTGACAGGAGCAGGAAGCGGTGTTTATCTTTCAGAACGAGTAACTCCGCTTCCCACCGCCCGGAGAACCGGGAAGTCGGGCTCCAGACCAACACTCATTCCGAGCCCTCTCTTGAGTCCCCGAAACATTGTTCACCACC
>PVIC010052008.1:0-12307 GCA_004025085.1 Thryonomys swinderianus | reverse complement strand
GTCTTGGTTTGTCACTTAGAAATCCATGCATATTTTCTCCCGGAGCTCCCCCTTGTGACTACTGGCCACCAGCATTGAAGCAGTTGGTTGTAACAATTAAAAGGCACACTCTCAGGAAGGCAGTTCTCCATTTCCCTTTGTTGCAGGATCTTAATTTTCATAATCACCTGCTGTGTTTTGCATGTAGACTTCTTTCTAGCACTTTGCTTTTAATAGGCAATCAATAAAAATCTATGTAGTGAGTAAACTTAAATATTGATTATGGAACCATTTTTTCTTAGAGATTGATGAAGGCAGATCTTCATTTTATTATTTACCAATAATATTAGACTTTTGATCACTAATCAGCCTTACCAGATAGTCCAACACAAAAGGAGACAGTTTCTAGAAGTTATAGTTTATTACAAATGACACATAAGTCAACTCATTTATATAGTAAAGGTATCTAGACTACTACTGGAGAGTAATTTATTCAGTACCTCTCAACATGTCATCTAGTCTGGTTCTAGTGGACCTGTAATCCAGATCCTCAATTTTTCCCCCTTCAAATTCTGGTTATATTTTATATCTTCAGTTCTTAAAGCTCATGAGTTTTAATAATTTTCAAATATCAGTATGTTCCTTTAAGCTTAGTTGTAAGATATTTTAAAGTATCACACAGTAATAATTTAAAAATAAAAGTTTTTTAGACACTTTTTAACTATTGGCTGCTTATGAAAGTGTGCTTTTTACCAACATCTCTACTTTCAAAGAAAATGTAGCCAAGGTGAGCTTGTTGATAAGTACTTAAAATCCCTATAGGGAAGAGGCTAAGGCAGGAGGATTACTACAGATTTAAAGCCAGGCTGGCCTAAATAGTCAGACCTTATCTCACAAATAAAAAATATTATTTTTTCTTCTTTAGCTTGAGAAGTCAGGCCTAAATTACTCAAGAGCTCAGAACCTGTGAAGATTTTTTTCTTTTTGTGTTACTGGGGATTGAACCTAGGGAAGCTACACCTATGAGTTACACCCCAGCCTTTCTTTAATATGTTGAGATACAGTCTTGCTAAATTGCCTAGGCTGGCCACAAATTTGCAGTCCTCCTGTAATCAGCAGGATCTCTAGATTACAGGTGTGTGTCTCCACCTAGCTCAGGACCTGTGAATTTTAAACTTAGAAATTAGCATTTTCCAAACCTGGCTATAACAATGGAACAAGCAAAAAGAACCTCTCCATAGCCTATTCTTCTCATGTACAAAATAGCATTTAAAAATTAGTTCTGTTGCTTCTTTCTTTTAATCAAATGGGTGTAAATGTCTGAGTAGGTACCAGATTAGTCTTAACCTCTTCATTTTAATAGGAACTTATTAATGGAAAAATTGTTATTCACATTGGTTTGTGAGTTATCAACAGGGAGTTTGCTTTAATACTTCCAATCTTTCTGAAAAATAATCATTGTCTAATTTCCCTTTTAAAGAATGGATTAGTATGAGGAAATGAATAAATCAAAATCCATGTGATGTGGTTATAATTAAAGACCATTAATCACTTCAGGAATAATTGAAACTGTGAGACTATTTACATTCCAAGGTTGTCCGGTAAAAGGGAAATCGAGACAGGACCCTTTGGTCTTTACCCATCTTCACAGCTAAGGTGTTCTCCAACTTAGCTGTCATGCATCGTTCTTCTCAAGATTAGAAATGAGGACATTTTCTTCTAAATGCACTCTACTAAAGTTGGTTGTAGGGTAGTAAGGATTCCCAAAGCGTGCAAGTCTGCGGAAGAAGTTACGATTCCACTTGTATATGTAGAAGGAAAGTGTGCAAATGACCAGGATTGTGACCAATGTCAGTATGATGGCGAGAGGGACAGCGCTGTGGCTGGGCTCTGTAGGAAGGTGAAGAAACAGAAAACCTCGGTGACAATGAGGTAATAGAGACACTATCAACTAGTGGCTTTCTATTTTATTATTTTTTAAGAAAAATAAAAATATCCCAACCTACCTTTTCCTGGAAGCTCCTTTTCAGCATAAATATCTAAAATCAATAAAAATTATAATTAAGGTTTTTCTAATTCATCAAAATCATGTCACTACTTATAACAGGGTTCAGTAAACTAAGGCCCACTAAGGGTCAATCTGGCCACTTGATTAAAAATAATGTTTTATTGAAATTTAGCATATTCATCCATTTATGTATTGTCTATGACTGCTTTCATGAAGCAATAGCAGAATGACAGAGACTGTACGGTCCCTGAAGCTATTTACTCTGGCCTTATAGGAAAAGTCAGTGCCCCTGGATTTACAGTGTTCACTGTTATGAGTGACCACAAATATACACTGCTGCTTTTAAGTCAAAGAATTTCCCTCAAGTTCCAGCACTGTAGTACAATAGAAATACAAGTAAAATAAAGTATGGTTGGGATCTAACATGGAGTTCATCCAACAAGGATCACTCACCTGCCTCTGTGGCAGATAGTATAATCAGCATCCCCTACCTCTGTCACCTCAGCAGTCTTCGAAGTAAACAAGTCCTCCACTTAAGAAGTGAGCTAGCCCCTGTTTTAGGACTTTCTATTGTAGAAATGTATGTCTTTCAAGTAGACTATCTCAATATTTGAGCTGTCCAATGTTTGAGCTGAGTAAAGACCCAAAAAAGATGTAGGCAGTGGGACAGAGGAAATTTAGTGAATATATCTGTGAGAGGAGGAAATACCTTAATGCTCTACCTACACTCACTTCAGTAGACATATAAGAAACATCACTATTGCTATCAATGTTTAAATTTTTTTTATAATTTAAAAATACCATGGAACAATTGTGCATTAAATTATTAAAAACAGTATTGTGTGTGAAGGTACTTCTTCATTAAGGTCTTTTGAAAGACAGTTATTTTCAGGATAAAGGGAATGGAAGGTGTAAGGAGCTCTTAGGAAATGTGGAGTGCAGTCCTTAGTGCAGCCTGTTGGAAGCTCTTTTTTCAGCTGTGAAGTGGGGTTACTTTAACTTGCTCCTCTGCTTTGGGAAGTTGCTGTGTATATTCAAGAAGACATACGAGAAGATGTCAAGTATTTCTGATCTGTTCCTGATACGTCGGGCATACTGTTTCTTAGGCGTGGTTCTCACACAGAATTAATACTCATTTTACTGGAATTTTAGACATTAGTCCTCACAGCTACAGCGTTTTTTCTTTTCATACCCACTATCTAACCGGTCTCCAAGACCTAATGATTCTCTCTTCCTGTTTGTCCCATCCTGTTTTAGTCCTACCACTGAGGGTACAATCGCTGATCCTTGTGCTGGGCGAGCGCAGTTTTGTTGCAAGTATCCACAGAGCACACGGGGTTCCTATCTCCTCCACTAGGAAGATCAGCCTATATGCCCGACACTCTCTGCAGGTGGGTCCTACCTTACTGGTCAATTGTATTCTTCTCACTCCCAAACAGGAGCCTTTCACTCCAGTCTAAACTCATTTTTCATTGCTGCCTTTGGCCACTCTAAGTCTTTTGTTCAAAATGTGGTTCCTCTTGTTTCAGCTTCTACAATTCCCTTCATCCCTTGAGATCCCAGAGCCTCATCTTTAAAGACTTCTCCAGCGGCCCAGGGAACACCAATCCCACCCCCTCCTGATATAATGGGATCTGTAGACCACTCTGATGACTTTCCCAAGGATCTTTCTTGACATCCTTAGAAATCTTAGAAATTAGAACCTTAGAATTTCTAGCAGATGTCTTAGAAATCTCTGTTGTTTGCCACTGACATCTGACTTCTACTTCTAAAATTAATTTTTATCACTATACACGAAGTGAACTGTTCAAGATGAATGTAAATATAACTTTAATCATATATTATGCTCACAACAGAGAATCACATCTACTTGTTGACAAAAAGTGTGCCAAATATATAGATTCCATTCTTCAAGGATGAAGATGGAATGTCAAGATCCTCAGTAAAGTATTTGAAAGAAGGTTGCTGGTTTATACTCTAGTTCTTTTTACATGCGGTAAACAGCCTTTTTCTGGTTCAGTTAACAGCCAGGATGACACTAAGTCATAGTCTTTGCAATTATAAGGATTTGTTCCTTCATAAATGAAAGAAAAAAGGAGCTGAATATTCTGTGGCCTGTTTGCTATAGAATAAGATGGAAATGCCAGCACCTTTTAAGTAGCCTCTCCATACATGGATTTAACATGAGTTCACACGCCAAAGTGGTAGGTTAAGGGTAGTCACAGTACAGTCAAAATGAAGAATTACCCTCTGACGTTACCAACCTGCCTCCATTTTACATATAAACCCCTTCTCATCGTGGCATGGGGATAACTGCCACAGTCCTTCAGGGACCCTCAGGGCAATGCACTGATGGGACGTGAGGGGGTCCATGGCTGGTTTCCGAATGCCCCAGTTTGATTGGTCAGTGGGTGTTCCATCAAACCACTTTATAGTTTCACCTGTGGAAAAATTACTGACTTATTTACATGCATGGTTATGTGACATTCTAAGTCTACAAGGATGAACCATAAAAAGCACTCTCCCAAATTTCATGAGATTCTCTCGGAAGCATTTGCTTGCCTCCATAAGCAGTCATGAACCCAACATCAAAAGGTAGATACTAACAAAGCTGCCTTGTGAGCAACCCTCTATTTACTTCAGATATACTGTTCTTATTTAGTTCATTTAGGATATCATGCTTTTTAATGTAATAGCTTGGATTTTTAAATGTTCCATGTAATTTTTAACCAATTTAAAGAAGTCATTTTAGTAAATGAAACTAGTCAATGTAAAATAAAAAGTCCTTTGAAGTCCTAACATCAATGGCATTACAAAATGACTCACTCTCTCAAGGAACTTTACAAAGCATTTTAAATAGCAAGCCAGTGACACACCAAGGGAGTAGGGGCAATGGCAGAGTTCATCCGGGGCACAGGCAATAAGATGTGCATGGGGTGCACAGTCTGAAAAGAACTTAAAATTAACAATAAAGTTCACTACAAGTCAGCCTGCTTTCTATTATCACCATCTGCTAGAAATTCTAAATAATGTCAAGTGTCGGCTCGCCCCCTGCCCTGGTACACCACTGTAACAAGCTCTCCCTGCCAATTAAAATAATTTTCCTTGAGAGTAGTACCTTTCAGTAACCATCAATTACATAAAGAAAAAAAATACCATGTTTCCATTTTATTACAAACTCTGGTTTTTATGAGTAGCAAATAAAAATTCTACTAGCACAATCTATCACTGAAAAATTTCCTTAACTCTATTGTGTTTTATAACACTTAAGAACCTGAGGTATTTTGGAGTCGATATGGTTTTTTTGTTTGTTTGTTTGTTTTGTTTTTTTGGGGGTTTTTTTGGAGACAGGGTCTCGCTTTGTAGTTCAGACTGGCTCTGAGCTCACTATGTAGCCCAGTCAAGCCTTGAACTCAGCAATCCTCCTGTCTCTGCCTCCTGAGTGCTGGGATGACAGGCGTGAGCCACCACAGCCAGCAAAGTCGATATGGTTTTGGTGTGCTACGCCCGAGTCTGTGAACACAAGTTCCAACCAAGTGTCAGCACAATAAGTATGGTGCTAACCTTGTTTGTTTGTTTGTGTGGATGTCTGTTATTCGAAGGCTATTTCAAAGGTAAAAGCGCAGAAAAGGGTAAAAGTGTTGTTTTTGGAAAACTGGTTTTAGGACTCACCCTATTTTCCCCCCCTCAGCAGATGTGCCCTAGGAGAATTTTCTAACTCACAGGTGCCATAGATGTATTGATACCCTCTCCTCATCTCTACTCAAATCACTTACTGTCACGATCAAGTTGAGCATTCAACCAAACCATTTGGACAGAAGAACCAAAAGCTAAAAGCTCTTCTAGGAGAAATGAATTTTCAGCTTCATCCTTGATTGCTAACAGATTAGATCCTACAAAAGATAAAAACAGCAATGAACAAGTATTTGTGCTTACACATACTTATAATTTAAGAAAATGTTTCCTATACCATTACCTGTAGAGTAGAGGCTTTGGCAAGCAGAAATTTACACTATTTAACACTTGGTGTGTTGTGTGGGTGCATACTGGATTCTCAGGATCAACCAGAGCCTCACACATGCTAGATATGTGTTCTACCACGGAGACACACACATATCCCCAAATTTCCATATTAATAAGTGATTTTTGATTGAAACTTCAAGGTAAACCACATTTATTAAAATATATAAGCTTGTGTTTAAGAAATTAAAGCAGTAATAATTTTAGAGAATATTAAAAATTCACAGTGCAAGTGCATCCTATAGGAACTTCTTGGGAAAACTAAGTATGGTGGAAATAGTCTTATGTTTTCAAATTCTACCTTGGAGAATGAGTTGCATATATTAACTGCCAAACAAACTCAGTGGTATGCATTTTTAGCAGTGTTTTTTTTGGGGGGGGGTTACTTCTAATGTCACGTACTAATCAGACAAATGGAGAAGTCACATTGCTTACTGAAATGTCAAGAAGGAACACATGAAAGCATTTTACCATCACAAAAGAGTTACCTTCCTTTTTGCAAAATTCATGAGCAGCCTCAAAACTTGTACTGTTTAGGACTGTAGAAAAACTGTAGCAATGATTCTTAAATTTTATCCAGGGAATAGAAGTTTCTGAGCACAACATTGGGTGTTCAAGTAGTTTTGCCTCTATGAAGAAAAACCAGTTATGATTAAAGGGTTGAGACAAGGTTCATTTATTGAAATAAATATTGCATTACATTTTATGAAAGTCCAAGATAAATACATGTCGTAAGATTTCACAGCAATACTCTGAAAGTCAGATTCAATGTAAATGAGTACAAAACTTGAGACAGGTTTTAGAATTTCTGGCAAAAAAAAATCTTTATCTAAATATAGGGCATATTAATACATAGTCCTATGGACCTAGTTACAGTCGTGCCTGGGTCATGTTTACAACAAGGTTGGGACATCTGGAAAACGTGATTCTTGGAAATAGTGGCAGTAAAGCAATGGCCAAAGGGATTTCAAAATGTATAAAATAGGTCCTATGCAGTGCTGAGGATTATAGGCTTAAAAAAAACCTCTTAGTAATAAAGCTAGGTGAGAAAATAATGTATTCAATAAAATATCATAACATAAAAGAGAGGAGTCGTGAGGGAGGTTCACACCAGAGAATGAGCAAGACAGGTGGACACGTCCAGACAGAGACCCTGCCCTGCAATACTGTCTGCAATACTGTCATGTCCTCTCTGCATTTCCCCAAGTAGATACAATGTATTCTTTCCTTGAGAAGTCCTCCAGTAGTTGCTACCTCTCTCATTCCATCCATCCCTGGTAAACCAGTTATATTTATATCACTGACCAGACCAGAGACTTCATACTACGAATGCGCATAACCCTGCTCAACGCAGCCTTGCATATGATAGGTGGTCAGGATATATTTTTGAGTTGAATAGAATTGTACCTACCAGTGGGCACATGACAAATGGCACCCTGCAGAAATGACTCACAGGCTGCACTATGCCAGCGTCCAATTGTGTCAGCAAAAACACAGTCACCAGAGAGAGATGGTTCCTCATCTTTCCAAAAAGTGAAAGAAGATCTGGTACCATCTGACCAGGCAAAATTACGTCCACTCTGTGGATGGAAATTGAACCATCATTTCCTTAGCAAGACTACTGGCAACATTACCCAATGCTGTTTAAGCATTCCATACTTCGTACACAGATTTCCATTGCTATACTCTTTTTTTTTTACTAGACAGCTTATGAATTCAGAATGATAAAAAGGAATATCTGCCATAAATACATCCTTTTTGGTTTTTAGGAATCCTTGACTTCTTGCCATCCTAATTTTTAACAAGGAATTAAAGGGAAGAAGGATCAAAACTTTGTTTCTTTATGCCAAAATAAATTCCAGACTGACCAAAGATTCAGACATAAGATTGAAAACATAAAAATGTTAAAGAAAATTTGGCTAAAAATTTTAATATATTTGATGTAGGGAGAATCTAAGTCATGCAAAATCCAGAGATCACACAGCAAGATTGACTGCATAAGGTTAAAACATTCTTTGACACAAAAATAAGATAAAACAAAACCATCCTTTCACTCATCCCACTGGCGAATATCTGTACTTTGACAATACTGCATTAGTATGAATGTGAAAAAACCTAGATATAATGTGAGGCATGGTGGTTTTTGTAATCCCAGAGCTTGGGAGGCTGAGTCAGGAGCACCATTGTAAATCTGAGCCCAGTGTGGGCTACAAAGTGAGTTTAAATCCAGCCTGAACTACATAGTGAAACCTTGTCTAGAAGACAAAAACAAAACCAAAACCCCAAACTAGATTTCACTATATGATGTGTAAATTGGTAGATAATTTTGGAGTACTTGATATAATTTAAATGTGCTCAGCAATTTCACTTCTGGAAATTTATCCTATTTGCACAATACTATCTGTTGTACAAATACACTTCACAGAAGCATGGTTTAATAAATTGCAATATAGCATATTTTATATCCTGCTGTTCCAGAGAATGCATAAGATTTTTATGTGCTCATGAGAAAAATTTTGGGAGACACATTAAGTGGAAAAACATATTTAAGGAGCACATACATAATATAATCTCATTAGTGTTTGAACACAATGTACATAATCCTCTATTACATGTGGGTTACCTGGCATATAGGTATTTTCTAGATGGCACACATGAAACTGCTCACAGTAACACAGGGGAGTAGAACTAGGGGTAGGAGAGAATGGAGTTTACTTTTCACTACTTTATGTAATGCTTTTATTGAAAAAAATAGAAAACGGAATAAAAAAATCTTATCCTCCAAATCCCACTACTAGAGAATAAAATCAAAACTCAAACCCCACATGTTAAATTTCAAGACGTAGTGAATTAATTAACAATCATCCTTCTAGGTAGGAAGCATGAATCATTTTTCTTTGGGATCCTCAATGTGTAACAAATCGCCCCAGTGCAGGGCTTGCATTCAAAATGCCTTCTGGAGCATAGATGTGGCAGGATTCAGGGGTGTTTGGAAGTATTCAGAGAGCTTTAGAAGGTTATCAGGTCTAAACATTCAGCAAGAAGATTTTTATCCTAAAAAGATGGGCCTTCTTGTTTTGTAGTCACAGCTGCTCCTAACGTTAGGAGTTTGTGTATAGATGAGCTATTTAAACCTTATATTTACTGTTATTACATGATAGGAAATTATTTCTGTGCTAATTACTGAGGGTGCATCTTGTCTCTAAAGCAGTAGATGTGAAACCCAATTATACAAAGATATTCAAAAGGGTTCAGGGCACCTACATCAGCAGTGAACAGTCCGATCCAGTGGGCATGTCCTAGCCGGTTGAGGATGACAGTGAGGAAGGACTGATGATACTGGTCTGTAATGCTGACCAGTTCTGCTCCATGCATCAGGCAGATTTTTATTGCTGCATACCACGTCAGGTTTGCATTCATTATTTTGTAGGTTCTGTTTCCAAATTGTAAGGTATTGGGGACTGGGTACATATCTGATGCATTTACATGGTGTCCAGAAGTATCTAGAGCAAGAACAGTAACAAAATCATTTGTAGCATCTGATGAGGAAAGAGGAAACGAAAGTTATGGACCCGGATAGCCATGATCCATTATTGAGCAGAAAATTTTTCTTCCAGAATTGACTTTTAAAATGAAGACATCACATATATGCCACACTGAAGAATTAGAACACTTAAGGAAATTAATAAATGAATTTTTAAAAAAATATAGGCACAGGTTGAATCCTTTCCAGATTTTCTTTTTCAGACTCCTCTTTGCCAGACCAATCACTTTGTGGTGGAGCTGCTGGGACACTCTTTAGGCAGGTTTCACTCTTTAAGCCACACTCGGCCTGTCACACTGCTCTGGCAGTATGCCATCCTTAATAAGAGAATATTGCCAAATGTAATGTAGTCATAGATTTCATTGCAAACCTAATTGTACAAGTGGATATTCTCTGATAAAACACTCAATTAAATTTCTGACGTTATATGATTATCATTACCATGGTTAATATATAAAATCTAAAAAGAACATAGCTCGAGTTAATAAATACTACAAACACTCACAGTTGCTGTAAACAGTTATTGTTAATACATCACCTTTCAGAGTCCAGCTTTGTAAGTCAGAAGGCAAGGTTTTCTAGCATGTGACCAACAGGGTTGGCTTGTCTGTGGCAGATGGAAAGGCAAGCTTTTGTCTGACCTACAGGGGCTTCCTCTCTACTGTGTGCACCTGCTCTTCGTTTGGTGTTATGTTATGCACTAGGATAGGATGAGCTTAGACAAGCTAATATGAAAATAATTCAGTGTTTTGAATTTCTCTCTGTGTACTTGTTTTATTACATTTGAAATTACTCCAAATGAGCATGGTGAAGTGTGGATAAGGTAAAAAAAAATAGACCTTAATCCCATCTCTGTCCCTAACTAGCTGAAAAAAATCTTGGGCAAATTCATTTCCCTAAATTCAAATTTTTGGTCTATAAGAAATGAATAGTCTCCCTCAGTGAGGTATGTGCTGGAGTTCATTGAGGTAAGCACATAGGATGTACACGGTTGTAGCTGGGACAGGTGGGCGCACTCAAGAAATGTTTCTCCGTCTCTTCTCTCTCTCTGGTCGCACGCTCCCCCATTAAAAGCAGCAAAGTGGGAAACTGACTTTTATCTGAAACTGCTGTTCTCATGTAGCAGTAGCGCATAATGTAAAACCAAAATGAATTTATTCTGTTTATGAACTCACTGGTGATGGATTGTGCTTTTATCCATTTATTCCATGCTAGTAGTCTGTTTACCAGTCTGTGTACCCAGTCTATGGTTATTTATACTAAATAGTATAATTACAAAGTAGCTATTTCAAAACTAGTAAATTAAATTAATAAAATTAAAGTAAATAAAATTCAGTGGGGGTGGGATGGTGCATACCTATAAACCCCTATATTCGGGGGGGGGGACTGGGCAGAAGGACTGCAAATTCAAGTCCAGCCTGGGCAACTTATTGACTTAGTAAGACTTTGTCTGGAAATGTAAAAAATAAGTAAGATAAAGGGCTGGGGATATAGCTTAATGTAAAAACCCTGGGTACCATGAAAAATCTCCAGTACCACTAAAAAGAAAAGCAATTGGAGTTCTTTGTGCATGTGATCTAAATACCAATTTGACTGTTTTCCTCACTGAGTTATACTTCTGCATTTTTACATATATGAATTTCTCCTTATGTAATTAATTCCATCAAATTACATTAACACATAAGTGATTTTCAGTAATGAGATTTTGTCGCTCATTACCCTGAAAATAAAAGACCTAACTAAAAATCAAGTTCCAAACTAGCGGGGGTGAATCTTGACTTTGTCTTTCTCTTTTTTCTTTTATTCACATTTCTTTTCCCTTTCAGTGAGATAAGCTCTTTTAGGCTCAAGCACAGTGTGAGCACACATGTGGCAAACAAGGGAATGGAACTTCAGCAGTCATCATCATTTACAAGAATTTAAGTGCAATAAAACTTTTCATGATAATAATAATTTGTGAAACTATTATTCAACATATGTTAGGAACTATATGGCACATTTTGTGTGCACGGAGTGTTTGCAGTAGTTATTGCTTCATTTGCTAGATGCCGAAGTCGAGGTTCATAGATAAGTGAGTGGACTGAAGTCTAGTTGCAGAGGTGAATGAAGTGGAAGCCCTTGCAGGGCAATGCTTCCGCCAGGGCTCTCCACTATCCTTACTCTCTACTATCTCCAAAAGAACATTTATATTGTTAATCCTCAAATACCAAAGAAAGAAAGTGATCAGAAGGTAAATTTCAAGAAGAAATCAAGAAGAGAATCTTCCTATTTAACCGAGAGATCTTAAGTGCACTATTTTTTAAAGCCTCAAGTTCTTTATCTGTAAAATGGGGAGACTTTGACCTAGTTCACTGTCATGAGAATTTTTATGGCATAATGCTTATCAATCAAAGGGTACAGTCCCAAGTATATAATAAGAGCACAAGTCCATATTATTCTGATAATCTTTCTTTCCCTATAAGGCTCCTCCTCTCCTGTATAACTTTTGCTGTTACAGATTTCATATCTCCTTTCAGTTCCTGACTTAGGAAATAATGAGAAGCAGAAATGGAGGGTTAGTGGAACTACTTTTCCAAGGAAAGCATGACACTTAATAAGAAGTGGAATTCTGCCAGGGGTGGTGGCTCACGCCTGTAATCCCAGCACTCAGGAGGCAGAGACAGGAGGATTGCTGAGTTCAAGGCTTGCCTGGCATCCATAGTGAGCTCAGGGCCAGTCTAAACTACAAAGCGAGACCTGTCTAAAAAAAAAAAAAA
>PVIC010052007.1:0-12325 GCA_004025085.1 Thryonomys swinderianus | reverse complement strand
CACGGACCCACGGACCCGCAGTGGGAAGTGGTGCAGCCGTGTCTACTAAGGCGGACGAGAGGTGTAGCCAGCTCCAGCTCCTCTACGAGGTCCGTGTCTTCTCATGTGTGTGTGTACGGATGTGTGTGTATGTGTGTGTGTTGCACCCTCGGCAATGTGTTTGTGTCAGTCTGTTTCTCTTAGTGTGCAAATCCCTGAGATAATTGATAATCGGTAAAAGCTGGTGAGTTTACTTTGACTCACTGTTTTGCACGCTCCAGCGGGGGATGGTTGGCTGGCAACGCCCCATGGCATGTGCTCTTCGCAGAGGAAGCTCATTTGCCCACTGGCTGGGAACAAGAGAGCCAGAGGCGGCTGGTCCCCCACCCCGGGACAGGGCGCCTCCGGGGGGCTGCCCCGAGGTCTCTGCCGCCCGCCAAGCCGATCGGAGCTCAGTCTGATCCCCTCTTGAGCTGTGAGGATGAGCGCAGGCGGCTCAGCGCGGGGTGGGGGTGGGGGTGGGTTTCTATGGTAACGGCCCAAACTAAGGCGACCCCAGGAATGGGAAGAGCAGGACTGTCCGTCGATAGAATGGAATGGAAAGTGTGTTCACTTCACAGATTTTACATTGCGAGAAGAATGAATGACAGCTGCCTACTGGATCCCGATCACAGCCGGAAAGAAGCCAGATCTGACACTGCGCGTTCCCGGCGGATTCCTGCTCTGCGCGGCCCGAGCTGCGGCGGAGCCCTGGCGGGGGTGGACACTTGCTCACATGGAAGCCGCAAAGCTGCCAAGAGCCTCTGACGGGGCACCGGGTGGCGAGAGTCGGAGGACAAGGCAGGGGAGAAGCCTTCCTGGCCGTGCAGGTGATGGCACCACAGCTTCTGGCTACACTGCAGGTTTGCACACTGTTTAAACACACCTCTGCATGTATAGCACGTTTCACAGCATAGAGCAAGAGGGCCGCGGGCTTAGCTCGATGGTTCTGCGGCTTGCCTTGCAAGCACAGGTCCTGAGTTCAATCCCTGGTACCACCACCAATAAAGAAAGATACAGAGGAAGACTAGGAAACGGAGGGGATTGGAGCAAGAATGAGAACCCTTCCTGAGGTTTTGTTGACAAAGGAAGTTTGCTAGAAGGGGGCGTGGGCATGAGACTTCCTTTCTCCGGTTCCTTTATGTGCTTGGTGACATTTTCCTTGGCTTTCAGGCCCCCTTCCCGTCACCAGCTCGTGCAGGAGCTCACACGGTGGAGGGGGCGTTTTGCCCCTCGATGAAGGGCCCCTGTGCCAGCCGCTGGGCCCGGCCCCGGAGCTCTCATCAGGGCGGGTTTCCAGCCACCCACGCACCTGCTCCTCCTCGCTGTGCAGAGGACCCTGCGGGATGCTGGGGAGACGGTCGAACTTTCCTTGTGAGACACAGTGCAGTCACTTAGACGCCATTTGATCCTAGTGAGTCTTGCTTTTATGATTTGTTAGGTTTGGAGCCGTGCTCCGTCTGGGACCAAGCGCATGCCTCACCCGGTGCCCGGCGGGCCTACCTCCTCGGGGGCTGCGCCCCGGCCCTCCTTCAGAGGTGCGCTGTGCCGGACGCTCAGGGCTGTCTCTTGCAGGCTCCGCCCTGAACGCTGACCGCCGCGGCCTCTGGACCTGCAGTTCCGTCTGCACCTCGGGGAGTCGCCGTGTCCCTGCAGGACGCCCGGCCTGTGCTGCCGTCTGCGGTGCCCTCGGCCGGGAGCCGGGTCCTCACGGGGCCGCTCCCGCTCCGGCGCAAACAACAAACTGACGGCGCAGAAAGAGGAGGGACAGCCAGGGAGGGCTCCGGGCCTCACGTGGGCAGGAGCGGGCTCAGGGAGACCAGCGAGGGCAGGCTGCTGCCACCAAGGCCGTCCATGCCCAGGAGAGGGCGGGCGGAAGCAGCTGAGGCCCTGCACGCTCCTGAGGGCCGAGAGCGAGCTGACGAGGCGCACCTGAGCCACCTCAGCACCCGCACAGCGGATGCCCAGGCAGACACGGCAGGCCGCACACCGTCCGCTCCACCGGACCTTCGGTCCCTCGTGACACACGGGCTTCTGCGCGCACCAGCTGGAGGGTGGCAGCGGCTCACTGCCTGGTGACGCCGGGCTCCGTGTCTGCACAGGGCACAGGCAGGCCCGGCGCCCCGGACGCGTGGGTCTGCAGCACCTTCTGCTGAGGCCACAGAGGAGCCCTGGCCACGTGCGGCGGGTCAAGACGGTGCTCGGCCTCGCTCGGCCTCAGCACAGAGCGGCTGCAGCGCGGCTCCCTCTCCTAGGCCCCGGCTCGGAAGAGGGCGGGAGGAGCTTCAGCCTCTCCCCTGGGGCCCCGGCCTGGAGGCAGAAAGGGCAATGCAACGTCCCTGGGGCCAGCCCTCTGGCCACCGAGGACCCTGTCCTTGCTTCTGTCCCTCTGAAAGTTGCCAGCGAGGAGGCCCGTCCAGTGGTGGGCGTCGAGGGCAGCACCCTTGCCAGCCGCGGAGGCGCCACACGCAGAGCTCACCCTCGCGGCCGCCTGACCCTCGGGCTGGAGGCGGCTCCACCTCCCCAGAAGCCCTCGCAGCGGCTCGGAGCCCGAAAGGGTGGGCGCGCAGGCCCGAGGGAGTGGGGCCCCAGAGTCCTCCGGGCTCCTCATCACCCTCACCCTGGTAGCAGAGCTGGCCCCAAGTGCCACGCTGGTTGCCCCGAGTTGCTTCCTCTCGACTGGCCACTCCCAGTGTGCCCATTGCACGGATGGGAGACAGGGCGGAGGGAGCCAAGGGGCTCACGCGGTCTCACTCAACAGGACAAGCCGCTGCCCACGTGCTGAGATGCCCGAGCAGTGATGGGAAGGAACAGGGGCTTCCCAGGGAGGAGCCGGGAGCTGGCACCGGGCAGAGGCACTGGGCGGCCCCTGGCGACAGGCAGGACTCGGACAGGAACAGGCGGAGGACAGCACGGGGAGCTGCAGACGATCCGGCTGCCCGCGGAGCCGCGCGCGGAGCTAGGGGCCTGGGCCCGGAGGGCGGCCCGGCCCGGGACTGGTCCCGGCTCAGCCTGCGGCACCGGCGGAGGCGCAGGGGCGTGGAAAGGCTTCTCCAGGGGGTGTCGTGCTCGGAGCCTGCTCCACAGGGCTGGGCTGCCAGGGCCCCAGGCTGGCTCTGAGCAGAGGCCAAAAACAGGTTTGCTGGCGAGGCAGCGGCGGGGGCTCTCAGCAAGAAATGGGCCCCCGAGTGCCTGCCCTGGGCGGGAGGCCGCAGCAGCCCACCTCAGCCCCGGCCTGCCCAGCGGGGGCTGTGCTCAGCTGCGGGCCCAGCCCCAGGGCCCCGGCCCGCCCCAGCGGGCGTCCACCCGGCCGAGGGGTCCGCAGCAGACGCTACGCCCGGTGGGCTGGGGGTGCCGCGGGGGCAGGGCCCGATTTCTGCCGAACTCTTGTTCAAAACCACAGTCAGGAAGGCTTGTCGGAAAACCCTCCCTCCCTGGGCCTTCACGGCTCTCGCTCCTTGACTCACCGGCCACTTCCTTCCTGGGTCTCACGCAAGCGTGACGGGCGGCTCGGGCGGGTTTTGCTCCCTGCCAGCTTCGGTCTGTGTGTTGTCCCTTCACTGAGCTGCGGGCGCTGAGGACGGGGACGGCACGAAGGGGACTCGGAACTCTGTGAGAGGGAGAAGGGCCTGGGTCACCCCAGCTGCCTCCGCAGGGGCGACAGGAGGGCAGCCCCGTCCCCGGCCCCCTCCCGCCCTGCGGAGGCCTCTGCCCGGGGCTGCCCGTGCCAAGCTAAAAACCCCTGACCCGTTTCCGGAGAAGCTGGGGGGCTCTGGGCTCATTGCTTTTTCTTTGTTCCTCTTAAAGTAAACAGAGTAAGAGACACTAGCTCAGCTGTCTGGCTGTGACCCACACACCACACTACACAGCAAGCTCACACACGTACACACACATGTGTGCACAGACAGATGGATACGGACACATGGGCGTAAACACAGTGACCCACAGTGGACACTATTTTCTTGAAAACACCTGCCCTTGTGTGAGACACAGGTACCTTCTATGATATATATTCATTTGGTATATTCATACTCATTTGGTATATTCATAACAAATTAAAAACTACAGCAATCATTTAAATGAAATATTACACATGGTGGCACACACCTATAAATCCCAGCACTTGGGAGGCTGAGGCAGGAGGATTGTTATGAGCCTGAATTACATGGTGAGACCCTGTTCAATAAAACCCCTTGAAACCAAAAAAAGAAACAAAAAGTTTTTACAGTAAAAGACATATTCTCTTTATGCCCTCTCAGAATAGTACCCCTTCATTCCCACACTTATCACATCATTCTTGCCAGTGTGTCTTTTACTGTAATACACTGGTCTAAAAAAAACCCCAACATTCACCGTATTTTCCAGGTGCCCTTTTTACACATACCCGCCTGTGTATCTAGAGCCCCCAACTTACATGGTTCGAGTTTTCAGCTTCACAAAGGCATGAGGGCCACACACCACACTGCGAATTCTGGATTCTGAATTGGGGGTCTTTGCTGGGCTGGAGGCCTGTGGTGTGACCCTTCTGCACAGCCTCTGTCCTCGCCAGGCACAGTTGGGAGGTCTGCAGATGCCAGGGCCCTCTCGGGGGCCAGGCTGGGGTGTCTGGTAGGTCAGGTGACCCAGAGCAATTTCATTCTATGACATTTTTCACTTATTTGGCTTCTTTTAAACCTGTTTATGATATTTTGACTTTTTGTATTTATGGGTTTGTGACCCCACAGCAAATTGAGGGACATCTGTACATATATACATCATGTACATATATGTACATAGATGTGTGTATACCTGTAAGTGTATATGTACAGTATATGCAAAGAGATGCATGTATACATGTAAATGTACGCATGTGTACACCGTGGATGTAAGCAGACGCGTGTGCACATACACTGATAACCAGTGCCTGGTCGTGAAATGGCACCCTGCAGTGTCACACCCTCTGTGGGACTCCCCCGCTCTGAGCAGAAGTCCCGACCTTGGGGATCACGACCCGGCAGATGCTGAACAGGAAGATGTGTCTGTGGGCCCCAGGTGCCCGCATCAGGTCCTGGCACCCCGCTCCACCTGGTCCCAACACAGGGCTTCTCGAGGGACAAAGTTTCTGGGACCTCGGTGTGAGAGGAAGTTGCACCCCCAGAGACAAGGCCGCTTGTTGTGCCCTGAGCCTTTCTGACCCCTCTGGGCTGCCGTCCTCTAAGCGCAGGGTGATAATGTCCGTGCTCAGCGGTGGCTCTGTTCACATCCACGAACCTGCTCCCGACTTACACAGGGCTTTCGGCCTCGCCCGCTCACCGCAGTTTGCCCGGGGGGTTACAGGTCGGTGGCTCTGTTCAGAGACAAGTGTCCAGGACTGAGGCACACTCACTGTGGGCCAGCCTTGCCACGGGCGAACCCAAGGAGTGAACCCTTTCAACAGCAGTCCTGCTGCAGGCAAGACCAGGAACTAAGCACCCAGCTTACCCTCCAGAGCTCGGCACCTTCATCTTTCACCTTTCTGTGGGCCGACAGGCAAGGCTAGGTTAGTCCCGCTCAGACCCAGCCCGGACGGCACCCTGCGGCTAGCCCTGGCCAGAGCGTGTGGACGCTGCAGTCCACCCGGGCGAAGCGCTCCCAACCAGGCCGTGCGTGTCTCTGCCTCGGGGGGGGCGCGGTCTGTGCATCTGTGAGCGCCTGCCGCCGCTGCCATCCCGAGCGCACACGTTACCGTGACTTGCGAGCTGGGCCGTGACGCAGAGGGCCGTGACGCAGGCGTCAGCTTGGGCAGCCAGCCTCCGGCCCAAGCAGAGCTGCCTCCGGGGTCAGCCCTTGGCGAGGGAGGCTTCCAGCCCCGTGCCCAGTGGGGCCTCCTGCCCTTGGGGAGCCCTCACAGTTACTTAATGGGGTCCTGGACGGGTTCCTGCCGAGCCCCTGCAGCCACAGGACCTCCTGTCACCTCCAGGGGGCAGCACTTCCCCGCCAGCCCGGCTCTCCAAGCCTTCCCCTCTTCCGGGGCTGAGTCTGGGCAGCGTCACCTTCTGGGTCCCTTGGGATCTGTGCCTTCTCCGGAGGTGTTCCTGGGATGTCTGATAAAAACAACGGTTTGCACTGGTTGGGGGCTTGTTTTGTGTTTGGAATAATTTTATAGATTGGCAAAGTTTGTATGTATTTAGGTCCTGTACAGCATGATGTTTTGACATAAATATCAGACTTTATGGAAAGGCTAACCTGAGTTACTTACCACATCCATTGTCTTAAGGAGGATAGGCGTCCAGAACACCTCTAACATCCGCGATCCGAAGCTTGAAGCACATATTAAATTGTCATTAACAGCGGCTCCAGTGTTGTACAGTATTTCTCCAGAACTCACTCCTCCCACCTGAAGTTTCGTGTCCTTTGCTCGCCTCTCCACGGAGGGAGCCACGCCCAGCAGCTGCGGTGTCTCCCGGGACCACCCCCCCAGGTCCCCAGTGCTGGCCAGACTCAGGGGGCCTCAAGGTCACGGTGACCCATGGGAAGGGCTGGAAGGGCGGGAAGGGCGGCTGCCGGCTCTGGATGGGGGCCTGCAGCTGTCTCTGCAGCATGCCCGGCCTCAGCTGGACTCACAGCTTATTTTTAAACCTGGAAGGTGGCTAGAGAGAAAACCAAATCCAAACCACACCAGAAAATCACTTTTAATGAGTCGTTGGCTGTGGAAAACCTTGATGTCTTTTAATGGGCTGCAGGGACAAGGTAGGTAATTCACATATAATACTATGACCAAATACTTGCGCCCCAGGCAGAGGGGCTGCAGGGAGGTGTGGGGAGGGGGAGGGGAGGCTGGCACACGGTGTAGTTTTCCTGAGCAACTGCAGTGTGCCAGCTGCCATCTCAGCCTCACTGGCACTCACCGAACCACAGCTGGGAGGGTCTATCATTTCCCTAAAGATCTTTTAACACTGAAGAACACACGAGTGTGCCCGTCTCTTCTTGGCCTCCAGCTGGGCCCTGGATTGCAGTTTCTTCCAGGATGCCCTCTCCTGGTCAGGACTGCCCTGCGGGACTCAGCCCAGCACACCGTGGGTTAACAACACCGGCAATGACTCTGCTCAGTATCTGCAAACTGGGTGGGGCTGGGGGAGCTTGTTTTTAAAGACCTCAGTGTTCCCTGGGGTGCACTGGGTCCTGGGCCAGTGTGGGGGGCTGGGTGTTGACAGGGATGGAGCAACACGGTGTTGGGTAACTGTGCCCTGGTGTGGAGGGGCCCAGTCCAAGTTAGCCGAAATCACTCGGCAGTTAAATTAGGGAGGAAGAGGAGGAGGAGGGCGGGTTTAGAAAGAGACAAATTGGTACCAGAGGCTGCTTCAGCAGGCCAGGCCGAACTGACCTTTGGATTCTCCCGAACCTCAGACAAACAAAGGGCCCAGAGGGAGGGAGGGGGAGGGGCTCTGCGGCCACAACTGCAGGGGACCCCCACAGGCCACACCGCTGCCCCCAGTCTGCCAGCAGCTTTAGATTTGCAAACACTGATACAGATGCTGTGATTTTCAGAGCTGGGGTTGAGCAAGGCCTCACGGGGTATCTCCTGGTCTGGAAACTTGTTCCTCGTCAATTCACTTATTTTTGTTTTCTTTTCTTTTCTCTTTGTTTATTTGCAACTCATGACCTTACCTTTGCAAGGCACCCACTGGGCCCTTTGATTTTCATCCTGGTGTGTGTGTGTCTTTTAGGACACAGTCCTCCCACCTCATTTCTGTTTTCCCAGCTTCTTCTGTTGACTACTCATCTCAATTACATTCATTCCTTCTAGCTTAGTAATAAAAATAGGCCAGGGTGAAGGCCTGTAGACTCTGCGGGCAGTTCCCTCATCTGTCCCGCGTGGGTGATTACCGTTTCTGTTCTCTGTGAGCTGACATTTTTTTTTTTTTTAGCAGAATGACTTTATTTTTAAGTTTTAAGGGGTTAGACTCCAAAAATTAACATACGATCTACGTATGGTGCATTTAAAACTTAATCTTTAGTAATTGGCGTGTATATTCATTACAAAGAGCTTTTATTATCTGAATACACTTTCTGCTTTGGGGGGTTAATGGCTTTCTTCGTATAGCTTGTGTTCATAAATACTGCTTCAGCACTGGAAAGGAAGTTACTCAGGTTTTGTGTAAGATCTGATGGAGATGCAGAGGTCACGAGGCCATGACCCGGAAGTAATAAGCATGTCCTTGTCCTAGTAGAATAATGAAGGCGTGGTGTGCCGTCCCACCCATGCCAGTGCTGAGGGCACAGTCTGCCACAGGACGTCTCCCTGGAGCAGGAGGACGCCCAGGCCCGCGCAGCCAGTTTTGAGCCACACCGTCCTGTGGACAGCGGAAAGCGCCCTTGGTGTCCACCCTCTTCAACAGCTAGCTGGCCTCAGAAACGCACCAGATCCCTCCAGAAAACCGTGTCCCGTAGCTTCGGCTTCTCTGTCCCGACCCAGGAGCTCAAACCCAGATCAAGGAGCCCACGGAGGAACCTGTGCTTTGGTGTCCCCACTGCCACCCTGTGTCTGCTCCCCAAACAAAACGCTTGCTGCTAAAAACAAAGGTTTTGAAATCTCTGGGCAAATGATGGCGCCAGCAGCACCTGTCAAATCAGCAGGATCTGTCGGCTGCTCCGAGCCCTGCGTGTTCCCGCTGACTTCGGTACGCTCTGTGTCGGTCGGCTCTTCTCCACTGCGGAAAAAGGACTTTCAAGGAGGAAAGCTGCGTCATGGTTTCCACTGAGGGTCTCTCGGCCTCACGGCGCTGGGCCCGTGTCCCGGCAGCTCATCGTGGTAGAAGGACCTGGGAGGTCACAGCTGCTCCCTTCACTGAAGCCGGGAAGCCCAGGGAGGAGCGAGGCGGGGGCTGCTCCCCTGCATCTGTGGAAGACACACCCCATGGTCACAGGCCCTCAGTGAGCGTACACAGCCAGGCAGGGCCTGGGCTCCCCGGGGCCAGCGGGACGAGGAAGGACGCCAGAGCCGCGGCTGGAGGTGCGTCTGAGGAAGCCCAGGCCTGGGGACAGAGAGGCGGTGCCCGGGCCTGGGGACAGAGAGGCGGTGCCCGGGCCTGGGGAACAGAGAGGTGGTGCCCGGGCCTGCCTGCCTCCCAGGGATAGGCAGGAGCTCAGGATGGCACTGCGGTTAGCACCACCCGGCCCAGGACGTCCCGATGGGCATCAGCTGTCCAGGTGAGTGGCCGGGGCGCAGGGCCGTCCCTTCCCAGAATGCCTCTGCTCTCTCCACGCACCCTGCTGCAGGACTGTCTCCCCACTGGATCAGCATTAGCTAAGCCACCACACTTGAGACCCTGCAGGCTGATGGGCCCGCGCTGTCCCCGCTGTGACTCTGGGGTGTAAACAGCCTGACAGAGCTCAGTGATCACCACATTCTAGATCCATCCTGGGGTCCAGGAGCTGTTCTTCCTTCCTCATTTCCGACAAAACTCACCCAATGTCTTCCTTTCCTTCCTTGATGCTGCGGGACCACAAACTCGGCACATCGCCCAGGAGGGAGGTGTTTCTCCTGCGTAGCAGTGACCATACTTTGGTGTCACCCCCTCCGAGGACACAGCTCTAGGCCGCTCCACTGCCTCGTGTGCCTCAGGCTGCTGACCAAGCCTGCAGTGTGACCTTCAGGGAATATTTCAAATCTGGACCATAACAATTATCCCCGTCAAAAAGTGTGAGAAGCCACATGAGGCAGTACATGTCTGTAGTCCCCATCTTCTGGGAGGCTGAGGCAGGAGGACTGCGAGTTCAAGCACAGCCTAGGCAATTTAACAATTTAGAGAGACTCTATATCAAAATTTAAAAAAATCAAAAAGTGCTAGAGATATAGCTCAGTCCTTTTTGATGGGCCTGGGTTCCTCAATACCAGGACAAAAAAAGAAAAGAAGAAAAGGCATGAAATGGTAAAATATCCTACTGCAATGTCATTTGTGCCATTTTCTTCTTATAAAACTTTTTATTGTGTACATTAAAATAGAATAGCATTTCACATGTAAGGTGGTTCATGGAAGCTATTTCATAATTTATATCCCCTAGAAAAATGGAATGATATCTCTGTCCTATTTTAATAATTTTTTTTGTTTTGTTTTGTTTTTGTTTTTTTGAGACAGGGTCTCGCTTTGTAGTTCAGGCTAGCCCTGAGCTCACTATGTAGCCCAGGCAAGCCTCGAACTCAGCAGTCCTCCTGCCTCTGCCTCCTGAGTGCTGGGATGACAGGCGTGAGCCACCACGCCCAGCAGCTTTGTATTTTTAAAAAATCAACTGGGGAAGTTTTCAGGGATCGCTTCTTCAAATACTTTCCTTTCTCTCTGCTCGCCTGCTATGCTCACTGTGCGCGTGCCGTGCACCTAACTGTACCTCTACATGTCTCTGAGGTCTGATCATTTGTCTTCATTTATTTTTCTGTCTGTTCTTTGGCTTATGCTATCTGTTGACTTCTTTGTTAGCTAATTCTCTCTTCTGCCAGGTTAAATATACTGATGAGCCTATTTAATAAACATTTACTTCCACTATTAAACTTTCTAATTCCAGCCTTTTAATTTATTTTTTAAAATTTGTCACCCTTCTCTGTTGACTTGATATTGTTGTCATACTTTTTGTAATAACTTTATTTCTTTTCCATTTGGTTGCTCCTCGTATACTGAAATATTATTGAATTTTCCAAGCTAATGCCACACCCAGAGGTTTTCTTTATTGTCTATTTTCATAAGTCTGAGCCCAATGTTCTCTTATTATTATAATTCTGATACCTGTTAGATAACATAGTCCATCTTTCATTCCTGGTATTAATAATTTTTCAGCATTTTTTCCCTCTTTCATCATGATCTTTAAACGTACATATTCTAATGCTACTTTAAGTCTTTGCTGAAGCCGCCACGCTGCTCTAATAGGCAGTCTTTCTGTTTCACTGGTGTGTGGATTGTGCTTTCTACTTATTTGCACATTTCATTATTTTGGGGGGGATATTTTAGATAATACATAGCAATGCTCAATACTGGTCACCAGTTCCCACAAAAGGCTTTCTATTTTCTTGTTTATTTGTGCAGTGAATGGCTGGATTGTTTTGGTGAAATCTGTTCATCCTCCCGCACCCGCTGTTGGAAGTCCCACAGTGCTCTTGGAGCCCAGGGAGGGCCGGCTCGGGCGGACACTGGCCACGGCGAGGACCGCCGTTGGGGGGCGAGCTTCCTCTTCACTGGCCTCTAGCACACCCAGCTAGGGCGCTCCGTTAACTGCTGGCTTATTGTTGTGTTATTCTTAACAATGGCTTTGGGCTTGTAGTTGAACGCAGTCCTCCTTGGACTCCTTTAAAGGCGGGCTGTGGAGCTCAGCCTCGGTATTGACTCTGACCCCAGGGCCAGTATTGTTCTCCTCCCAGAGCTTCTTACTCGCCCTTCCTGCTTTCTCTTCTCAGAAAAATCTCTGAGCCAAAGCTATTAGGGACAAAGATGTCTTTCTCAGCCAGCGGCACAGGTGGTGGCGGGGTGGGGGAGGTATGGGGCTGTGCCAGGGCAGCCTTTATCCCCCTGGAGGAGTTTGACGCAGGAAACCCCGCCTCGGGCTCACAGTCAGCCCCGCTCTGCTGCGACTGCGGGCACCGGTCTCCGGCTGGCTGGCAGGGAGCGGCGGGGCTGCGCCCTGAGCAGGGCTCATCTGACGGAGGTCCGTCTTGTGAAGTTGGGGGAGGACGAGAAGGGGCGGGTTCCGGTGCCGCGGACTCTGGCTGTTCTCACTGAATTATAGTAGATGCAGTTGACCCGATGACTTTTCCTTTGCCGTGTCGTTCAGGGCCCTCACTATGTGCTTTTGTCCATCGGCTTCCTTGTTGCTCTGGTCTGGATCTTGAAGCTCCCGGGGGCCCGCTTGCTGGGGCCCGTGTCCGGCCCATGGTGCTGCTGGGAGGTGTGGAGCCTTCAGGAGCGAGGACTCGGGGATGTGGTTGTGGGGATGCGGCCCCGAAGGGGATGTAGAACCTCAGCCCCGCCTTTCTCTCTTTCGCTTCTGGCTTGTGGTGTGATTTATTTCAGCACATGCTCCTGCTGCCATCGGCTCAGAGACAGGATGCATTTGAGTGTGGGTTAGAACCGCTAAAACTGTGAGCCAGGACCAGCCTTTCTCTGCACAGGGAGGTATCCCAGGGACCTTGCTGCGGTGAAGGAAAGCTGACTGCCCGACAGAGGCTGCAGGCCGCAGCCCTCACCCTGTCACGCCAGAAGCGCCCCCTTCCTCCGTCATTCACAGCGAGCCTCCAGCGCTCTACATTCCCACTCGGCACTTTGAGGGGCACTTCCCGTGTCTGGATGTGCCACGTTTTCATTGT
>PVIC010052006.1:0-12306 GCA_004025085.1 Thryonomys swinderianus | reverse complement strand
GTTACTTTGCCAGTACCATGCAGTTTTTATCACGGCAGCTTTATAGTAGAGTTTTAAATTGGGAATTGTAATACCCCCTGCCATGTCGTGGTTGCTTAGAATTGCTTTTGCTATTCTAGGTTTCTTGTGGTTCCAGATGAATTTTTGTATTATTTTCTCTAGCTCTGTGAAGTATACCGTTTCAGCCCTGTGTCTTAATAATGCAACTCTGGGGTAAAGTGGAGGCTGGCTGGCAGGCTGCAATCATCCATGCTGATAATGGTGCCTGGGGTCTGTGACCTGAGTCCTATCGATGCAGCTCTGTTGTGGGGCGTGGACCAGCCAGCAGCCTGCAGTCCTCTTTGCTGGTCCAATTAATTATCTTATTTTTTTCCTGTTCCCTTATACGTAAAGTAATAAACTATTCTGGGTTTTTATGCGAAATGATTTTGTATAAATTAGCTCAATTTAATTACCATATACCTTTTAGAATTAGGCTTGTAATTTTTTAATTTGAAATTTTCTGCTTTTAATTCATGTTCATGTTTAAATTCATGCACGTTGTATTTGCATTGGGAATGGGCACATGTATATATTACATCAGTCTACTTTAAAAATCATCCTCTACATAAATAGATCACAGATAAGTATGTAATGAGATGTAGAATATGTGATAGATATTTGTGAAATAGGAAATATTCAAAGGGAAAGTCATAGGAGAAGTAAAGATGGGAAAGAATAATTGTGCTGTGAAAAGAAAAATAATGTATATGTATATAGATGTTGGAGGGTTGTGGAGTGGGCAGGGATGTGGAGAAAAATGAGAATTAACTCATGTCATATACTGGTAGAAATTCCCCAATATTGAGTGGGGTTATCTGTGATATGTACAATGTACCAATAAAGAATTCAATTTTTAAATAATTGATTTCAAAAAAATTCTGCTTTCCCCTCATTCCTCTCTTCCCTTCTAGCTCCCTTGCTTCCTTCCTATTCTTGTTACTATTTGCCTAAGCTCAGACTTTGGCAGATAATGTTGACATTAATTATGTTTAGTAGGTCTTTTTACAGGACATATCTTTATTCTTACTTCCTGACACCCTGCACCTCATTCCTCAGCCTTAATCCCATCTGTCCTTTCCCCATTGCAGGAGATCCATCTGCTTGCCTTTCTACCCAACTTTTATTGCTCTCTGTATTTTTCCTCCTCAAATCATATAAATCAAATGTTTTTGAGCTTACATCTCTGGATTACTTCACTCTCCATATTTTCCAGGTGCATTTATTTTCCTACAAATGTCTTAAATCCATCATTCTTTATAGTAGAAGAGTATTTCATTAAGTTTAGAGACCATATTCCTTTATGCAATTCTCTGTTGATAGATATATAGGCTGAGGTAATTTGTGTGTGTGTTTGTGTGTGTGTGTGTGCACATGCGTGCATGTGTTTTGACACAAGGTCAACTATGTAGTGCAGTCTCACCTTAAAGTGACTGATCCTTTTGCTTCATTTTGTTCTCGCTGTGTTTGTAGACCTGGGACACCCAGCCCATTTTAGTTTTTATTTGATTGCTTGCTTGTTTGTTTTCCTTTGAGACAGGCTCTGAGCCTGAAATAGGGATGCTCCAAATTCAGCAATCCTCCTGATTCCACCCCCAAAGTCTTGGACTATATGCTTTAGCCATCAAACCCAGCATTTGTGGTGTGTGGTACTGATTCCTGGTGGGCATAAACAACAGCATGCACGATTGTTGTATTTTTATACTGGAGATTGAACCAGAGACCTTGAGCTTGCCAGGCAGGTGCTGGAATCACTGAGCTAAAACACCCCAGCCTGGTTGACTTTTACTGGAAAGATATCGAGACTATATATCAAATTGGCAAAAAATATATTGAAATAATACCAAGGCTTGAAATTTATAAGCATGATATAAAATTGTACATAACTTAATTTTGATTTTTTTCATTAACTGTCCTATACATCACTGTTTTTGATTTAGAATCATTGCTAATTTTTGGTTGAATACTATTATACTTTCAAAAATTGCCTTTTCACGGGGCCAGAGATTTAGTTCAATGGTTCTGGCACCTGCCTCACAAGCACAAGGCCTGAGTTTGAACCTGGTAACCATCTACAATGTTGGGCTTGGTGACCCATGCCCAACATCAATAAATACCACATACCACAATACCAGGCATGGTAGCTCACACCTGTAATCCCAGCACACAGGTGGCAGAGACAGGAGGAGTTTGAGGTTTGCCTGGGCCAACATAGTGAGCTCAGGGCCTGCCTGATCAACAAAGTGAGACCCTGTCTCAAAAATAAAATTACATTTTCAAAACTTTATAATTGGATGATCACTGATGATATGCAAAATGTAAAATTTTAATATATTTGGTTTGCATTCTTTCACACAAACATTCATATTTATTTCTGTTATCTATGTAAATTAAACATTTCAACATAGAAAATTTTCATTGCCTAGAAACAAAGAATGCAATCCCTACTGCTCAGTGATATAGATTTTATATACTTAGTTGCCCCAACAAATATCAGAGGAAGAAGTAAAAGATTCCTGAGAAATATGAACAAATGTATGTCATGTAGTGTGTAGAATATACAAACTAAAATGTGGGGAATGTAAAGAATAGAGTCTAGAAACTAAATGTATGGAATGCAGAGACTAAAATGTAGAAAATGAAATATACCTAATATAGAGCGTAGTATACGGAAAGGAAAATGTGAAAAATGTAGAGCATGGAATGTACCAATTAAATGTGTGGAATGTGGAGTGAAGAAGGGAGAAAATCAGATGAATGGAATGTAGAATTTGAAGGTGGAAAATAAAATGTATGACATGTAGATATTAGAATGTAGAAAGTAAAATGTATGAAACATACCAGAGAGAACGCAGACAGGATAGTATATTGAATGTAGATTTTTATAATGTAGAAAGTAAAATGTATGAAATACACATTGTGGGATGTAGAAAGTAAAATGTAAGGATCATATCATATAGAGTGTTGACAATAAAATGTATGGAATGTACAATGGAAAATTTATAAAGTAAAATGCATGGATTGTGCAGACTACAATATAGAAAGTAAAATGTGAGCAATGTAGAGTGTAGAATGTGAAAAATAACTTGTGTAGATTATCCAGGATAGAATAAAATTATTAAAATATATGGATGAAGAGTGTAGACTTTACAGAGCCAAAAATATTGAATGTAGGAAGTAGAAAATAGAAAGTAAAATGTATTGAGTGCAGACTGCAGAATGTAGAAGCCATAATTTATGGAATGCAGAGTGTTGAATAGAGAAAGTAAAGTTTGTGGAATACAGAGATTAGAATGAAGAAAGTATAATGTATGGAACATAGGAAGTAGAAAGTACAAAGTAAAATTTATGGAATTTACAGAGTACAATATGGAAAGTATGATGAATGGAATGTAGAGTATGGAACGCAGATAATCCAATATATAAAATGTACAGTGCAGAATCAAGAACGGAAAATGCATGCATGTATTGTGTATAATGTAGAAAGGAAAATGAATGCAATGTACTGTCAGACATAGGAATAGTAATGTATAAAATTCCGAGTGTAGAATATCATAAATAAAATATATGTAAAGTCCAGTTAGAATGTAGAAAGTAAAATGATTCGAGTATGGAGTGCAAAATGAAGAAAGTGAAATGTTCTTAAAGTAGAAGGTAGAACACAGAAATTAAAATGTTTGAAATGTAGTGTGTGGAATGTACAAAGGGAAATCTGTGGAATGTAGCATAGAAGGCAGCAAGCAAAATTTGTAGAATATAGCCTTTAGAATATGGAAAGTGTATGTATTGAATGCACCAGGTAGAATACAGAAAGTAAAATACATGGAATGTGGAAAGTAGATATACAAAGTAAATTGTTTGTAATGAAGAGTATAGAATGTTGAAAGTTAAATGTGTGGAATTTAGAGTGAAGAATGTATGAAGAAAATGTATGGAATGTAAGTGTAAATGGAGACATTAAAATGTATGGAAGATATGGCTTTAATGTATTTATTAATTAAAATGTGTAAAATGTAGAATTTATATGATAAAAAATATGTAGTGTAGAGTGCAGAATACAGAAATTAAACGTATGGAAAGGGAAGTGTAAAGTATAGCCAGTAAAATGTATGAAATAGAGAGAGAACATTAAAATATGTAAAATATACAGAAGTCAGAGTGCTGAGTGTGGAAAGTAAAAGCTGTGGAATGTAAAGAATGAAGAAAGTAAAATATATGGAATTCAGAGTGTAGAATGGAGAAAGTAAAAAGCATGTAATGTAGAGTGTAAAATGTAGAAAATTAAATGTGCCTAATGTACCAATTTGAATATTCAAAGTAACATATATACATATATATGTATATATACATGTATGCAAATATACATGTATGTGTATATGTATGTATACATACATACATACATACATGCTTGTATATCTTGAAGTACTGTGTGGAATGTACAAAGTAAAATGAAGGAGTGTGGAGAGTAGAATATAGAAAGTACTATATATGGAATGCAGAATGTAGAATCTATAGAGCAAAATTTATGCAAGGCCAAGTGTATGGTGTAGAAAGTAAAGTGTGTGGAAGGAAAAGTGTAGAAAGTAGCAAGTAAAATGTGTGCAATATAGAAAGAAGAATATAGCAACTAAGATGTATGGAACGTAGAGTGCGGAATGAATAAAGGATGTTGTATAGACCATAGACAAAAGAATGGAGACAGTTAAATTTGTGAATTATAGATTTGAAAGTTAGAAAATATAACATATGAAATGTACATTGTATAATGTAGAAAATATAATATACAGAAAATAGAATATGTAATGCAGAAAGAAAAACATGGGATATAGAGCAATGAATGTAAAGAACAAAATGGTCAGGTTCAGAGTGTACTATATATAATGTAAAAAAGCATGGAATGTGGACTGTAGAATGCAGAAAGTAAAATGTATAGAATGAAGGGTGTAGAGTATTTAAGTATAATTTGTGCAATGTATATGGTAAAAATTCACAGTATAATGTATGGAATGTACAACATATAATATAGAAAATAATATGCACATGATGTAGACAGCAGAATATAGAGAATAAAGTGTGTGGAATGCAGAGAGTTGAATACAGGAAATTTAATGTATGGAATATAGAGCTTAGAATGTACACAGGAAAATGTGTGGAAATTAGGATACAAAATATTGAAATTAAATATATGGAATTTAGACTCTAATTGTTGAAAGTAAAATCTATGCAATGTTGAGAATCAAATATAGAAAGTAAAATGTATGAAATGTAGATTGTTGAATGAAGAAAGTCAAATGTATGAGCTATAGATTGTAGAACATAAAACTAAAATGTATGGGATATAGGGTGTAGAATGAATAAAGTAAAATGTGTGAAATGTGCACAATAGAAAATTAACATTAAATATATGGGACATACTGTGTAGAAAGTTGAAAATAAAACGTGTAGAACACAGAATGTTAAATAGAGAAAGTAAAATGCATGGAATGTAGCTAGTTGAATTTAGACAGTAGAATGTAAGAAATGAAAATTGTAAAGTGTACAGAGGAAAATATATGGAATGTAGAGTGTAGCAGGTAGAAACTAAAATGAATGGAATGTAGAGTATGGAATGTAGAAAGAAAGATGTATGGAAATTTGAGTATAGAATGTAGAAAGCAAAAGTTTTGAATAGAGTACAGAATCTAGAAAGTAAACTATCAAATTTAGAGTGAAGAATAAAGACAGCAAAATGTGTGGAATGAAGCAAATTGAATATACAGAGTAATATATAGGGAATGAAGAATGTAGAAGGTAGAAAGTAAAATCTATGGACTATAGATTGGAGAGGAAGCAAATAGAATTTGTGAAAAATAGAGTGAAAATGTAGAACAAATAAAGTATGAAATACAGAGTGTAGAATGTAGAAAATAAAGTATATAGAAGGTAAAAGATGGAAGGCAGAAAGTACAATGTATGGAATGTAGAGTGTAGAATAGAACATAAAATATGTGGAATTTGGAAAGTAGAATATGGAAAAAATAATGTGTGAAATTTGGCTGTAGAATGTAGAAATAAAAATGTGTGGAACTTACAATGTAGAACGGGAGAGTTAAATTTGTGCAATATAGAGCTTAGAATGAATAATATTAATTCATGGAATAGAGATTGCAGAGTGTAGAATGTAAAATGTATGTAATGTACAGTTCAAGTTGTAGAAAGGAAAATATACATAATGTAGGTCATCATACATGTTAAGAAAAACCTATGGGGCCAGAGACTTAGCTCAGTGGTTCTGGCGCCTGCCTCACAAGCACAAGGTTCTGAGTTCAATCCCGGTAACCACATACAGTGCTGGGTGTGGTGACTCACGCTCACCAGCAATCAATACCACATACCACAGTGCAGGGTGTGGTGGCTCATGCCTGTAATCCCAGCACTCAGGAGGCAGAGATAGGAGGATTGCTGAGTTCCAGGCTTGCCTGGGCCACATAGTGAGCTCAGGGCCAGCCTGAACTACAAAGCAAGACTCTGTCTCAAAAAAAGAAAAAAGAAAGAAAGAAATCCTATGGAAAGTAGAGCATGGAATGTAGAAAGTACAATGTATGGAAGTAGAGCATAGAATGTAAAAAAGTAAATGTATGGGATGTAGAGTGCTGAAAGTAGAAGGTAAAATGTATGGAATGCACAGTTTAGAAATTGGAAAGTTAACTATATGGAGCATAGAGTGTAGAATGCAGAAAGTCAAATATGTGCAATATGTATTTTAAAACGAAGATATAACGGAAGTACTGCAGAATGTACAATATAGTATATTTGAAATGTAATGAGTACAAAGTAGATATTAAAATGCATGATCATACAATGAAGAATAAAGAGAAAATTTATGGAATATAGAATTTTGAATGTAACAATATAATGTATGGTATATACAGTGTAGACTGTAGAACTTACAATGTATGTAATATAAAGTGTATAATGTAGAAATTTTAATATATGGAATGTACAGTCTAGAAGGTAGAAAACAATGAATAGAAAGGAGACAGTGGAATGTAGAAAATAATGTGTATGGAATATAGAGTGTAGTAAGTAGAAAATTAAATACATGGAATATAGAGTGTGGAATGTATAAAGTACAATGAGAGAACTGTAGAATGTATAATAGTACCATAAAAATGTATGGCATGTAGAGTGTAAAATGTAGAATGTTAATGTCATGAATGAATAGAAGAAAATGTAGAAAGTGAAATGTATAGAATTTAGAGAGTAGAACAGAATAAAAATAAATGGAATGTACATTGTAGAAAATAGAAAGTAAAAAGGGAGGAAGGTAATGGGTATAATATACACTCCAAATTGAATGTAGAAAATAGAAAGAGGAAATTAAATGTAATGTGTACTGTAGAATACATAATGGATTATATGTTTCATGTAGAGTGTATAGGAAGTAAAATACAAGGAATTTAGAGTATATTTTAGAAAGTAAAATGTATGGAATGAAGAGATAGGATATAGAAATTAAAATATGTGAAATATAGAGTGCTAAATATATAAAGTAAAAGGTGTGGAATGTAGAGTGTATGATATAGAAAGTAAGTATACATGGAATGTATATTGCAGAATGTAGAAGTAAAACGTGTGAAATGTAGCTAGTTGAATATAGATAGTAAAAGATATGAAATGCAGAGTTTAGAATACAGAAAGCAGAAGATATGCAAAAAGAGTGTAGTATGTAGTCAGGAAAATGGAACATAGAGAGTAGAATGTAGAATGCAAATTATGTGCAATGTAGAAAGTGGACTATCGAAAGGAAAATGTATATAATGCAGAGTGTAGAAGGTACAGATTTAATGTATGTAATAATAAGTGTATAATGATTTAAGTAAAAACTGTGGAAAGAACCAAGTAGCATACAGAAAGTAAAATATATGGAATGTAGAATGTACAATATAGAAAGTAAACTGTATGGAAAGTTCCTTGTAGAATGTCAAAATTAAAATGTATGGAATGTAGTGTGGAATGTAGAATATCAAAAAAATAGAATGAAGAACGCTGAATATAGAAGATATAAAGAATTAAATATAGGGCATAAAATGTAGAAACTAAAAAGTGTGCAATACACAATGTAGAATATGGAAAGTAAAATGCATATAATGTAGAGAGAAGAACATAGCGAGTAAATATGGACTATGGAGAGTGTAGAATATACAAAGGAAAAATCGAGGAATTCTGATCATAGATTCCACATGAAAATTGTCTGTGATTTAGAGAGTAAAATACAGAAAGGAAAATATCTGGAATGTATAATGTGAAACATAGAAAGTAAAATATATGGAACACAGAATGTAGAATGTAGAAAGAAAAATGTGTGCAGTATGCAGTGTAAAATATAGAATTTAAAATACTTGTAATGGAGAATGCAAAATGCAGAAAGTAAAATGAATAGAATGTACAATGTATAATATAGAAATTAAAATTTGTGAAATGTAGTGAGTAGAATGTAGAAAGTAAAATATATGTGATATAATATTTAGAATGTATAAAGTAAAATGTTGGAACATAGATTGCAGAGCATAGAAAATGAAATGTGTGGAATACAGAAAGTAGAATTTAGAAAGTATAACGCATGGATTGTAGCGTGTAGAATCTAGAAAGTAAATTGTGTGCAATTTTGAAAGGAGAACATAAACATCAAAATCTGTAGTTTCAATAATGTAGAATGTATAAGGAATGTACTATAAAACTACAACTGATAATGTAAAATGTATGGAATGTTGACTATAGAAGTAAGAAAATAAAATTTGTGGAAATTAGCAAGTTGAATAAGAAAGTAAAATATATGGAATGTAGTATGTATAATATAGAAACAAAAATGTAGGCCCCATCTGGAACCTCAGGGAAGCCTCCACTTCACCCTGGTGCAGCCCGGTGATGCTCCAGGCCCGCTTTGATGAGCTGGTACCATCTGCAACCTCAGGGCTGGCCCAACTCCACCCCAGGCCCGACCAGAGGAGCTGGCGTCATTTGCAACACACAGAGCAGTTTGTACTCCACCCAGAAATGTGTGCAGACCAACCAGGCAAGGTAAAAGTCGCGAGAAATATCTTTCTAACTAATGTGTTTAGCTAAGTATATTGTCATTGCTGATTTTGATGCTGTTGTTACTCTTTTTATTCCTTCATTTTGCAATAAATATTTATGCTAATTTTCCTGTTTTGCTGGCACTAAATCAGACAAACTTTCTGGGTTTTTGCTAACACTATTGCTTACATCTTTTTTAAAATTTTTTACTTGAATTCTTTGTGGTACAATTTATATACATCTCAAAATCACATATAACATTGGGAAATTTGTATCAGTATATAACACAAGTTAATTCTCATTTTTACCCATATCCCTACCCACTCCCCCCTCCTCCCCCATTTATACATGCTCTTTTATTTTCTTTCTGTATTATATTTATTCCTTCCTCTCATCACATTTCCACACCAAGTTTCCTATAGAAATATTCCACTCTATAAAAGCTGTCCTACTTTCTAGAACTCATTTGCATCTACAGGCGTTCATGCCAAAGAGAAGATCTGGGAATTGTCTACCTGTGACCTATTGAATTCACTTATTAGTATATCCTCCAGGGGTCTCCATTTGCACCTAAATGGGTGGATCTTGTCATTCTTTATGGCAGAGTAATACTCCACTTTGTAAAAAAAAAAAACACATCTTCTTTATCCACTCTCCAGTTGATGGACGTTTGGGTTGTTTCCAAGATTGAGCTATCACGAACTGAGCAGCTATGAACAAGGGTGTACATCTGTCTTTCCAATGTGAGTTTTTAAGTCTTTTGGGTATATTCCTAGCAGGGGTATAGCAGGGTCAAATGGGACCCGTAGTCCTAGTTTTCTGAGAAATCTCCACACAGATCTCCACAATGGTTGTACAAGTCTGCAATCCCACCAACAGTGTAGAAGGGTTCCTTTCTCCCCACAGCCACGCCAGCAGTTATCATTGGTTGACTTTGTGACCACAGCCATTCTTTGTGGAGTGAGGTGGAATCTCAATGTTGTTTTCATTTGCATCTCTCGAATGACCAGAGATGTTGAGCATTTCTTCATATGTTTCTTGGCTGCTTTGATTTCTGCCTCTGAGAAGTGTCTGTTCATTTCAGTTGCCCATTTTTGAATTGGGTCTTTAAACTTGGGGGGCTGATCTGTTTGAGTTCTTTATATATTGTTGATAATAGCCCTTTGTCTGATACACAGCTACTAAAGATTTTTCCCCATGTTGTTGGTTGTCTTCTAGCAGTGCCAGCAAATTCTTTGGCTGTGCAGAAGCTTTTCGGTAGGATGAGATTCCATTTGTTGATTCTTTCTGCTAGTTCTTGTGCTAAGGAGGTTTTATTCATAAAGTCTCTGCCTTATCCAATGTCTCCAAGAGTTTTACCTAGCCTGTTTACCAGCAGGCTTATTGTTTCTGTTTTAATGTTGAAGTCTTGTATCCACTGTGAGTTTAGTTTTGTGCATGGTGAAAGAGATAGGTCTAGCTTTAGCTTTTGGCATGCTAAAGCCCAGTTTTTCCAGCAACATTTGTTAAAGAGGCTGTCTTTCTTCCATTGGGGATGTTTGGCTCCTTTGTCAAAGATAAGGTGGCTTAGTGTATCTGGAGTTGTTTCTGGGTCTTCTGATCTATTCCACTGGTCCTTGGGTCTGTTACTTTGCCAGTACCATGCAGTTTTTATCACGGGAGCTTTATAGTAGAGTTTTAAATTGGGAATTGTAATAACCCCTGCCATGTTGTGGTTGCTTAGAATTGCTTTTACTATTCTAGGTTTCTTGTGGTTCCAGATGAATTTTTGTATTATTTTCTCTAGCTCTGTGAAGTATACCTTTGGAATTTCAACTGGAATTGCATTGAATCTATATAGTAGCTGTGGGAGTATAGCCATTTTTATGATGCTGGTTCTCCCGACCGAGGAACAAGGGATA
The DNA here is from genome assembly GCA_004025085.1 of Thryonomys swinderianus. Classification (NCBI taxonomy): domain Eukaryota; kingdom Metazoa; phylum Chordata; class Mammalia; order Rodentia; family Thryonomyidae; genus Thryonomys; species Thryonomys swinderianus. The sequence continues at coordinate 1,309 of PVIC010052006.1, read as the reverse complement.
TCTTTCCACTTTCTGGTTTCCTTTTGTATCTCAGTTTTCAGAGTCCTATAGTTTTCAGAATAGAGGTCTTTCACTTCCTTTGTTAGGTTGATTCCTAGATATTTCATTTTTCTGGGTGCTACTGTGAAAGGGATTGCCTCCCCATTTTCTCTTACACTGAGTCTGTTGCTTGTGTAGACAAAGGCTGTTGATTTTTGAGCATTGACCCTGTATTTAGCAACACTACCAAATTTGGTAATTAAGTCTAGCAGTCTCTTGGTTGAGTTTTTAGGATCTTCAAGATAGAGTATCATATCATCAAATAATGCCAGTTTAACTTCTTCCTTTCCTATCTTTATTCCTTTCATATCTTTGTGCTGCCGGATTGCTATGGCTAATGTTTCCAGTACTATATTGAACAAGAGTGGTGACAGCAGGCATCCTTGCCTTGTTCCTGACCTTAGTGTAAAAGGTTTCATTTCTTGCCCATTGAGTATGATGTTGGCTGTTGGTTTCTCATAAATAGCTTGTATTAAATTGAGATAAAGTCCATCGATTCCAATTCTCTGTAGGGTTTTGATCATAAATGGGTGTTGGATTTTGTCAAATGCTTTTTCGCCATCTATTGAGATAATCATATGGTTTTTGTCCTTGAGTCTGTTAATATAGTGTATTACATTGATTGATTTATGTATGTTGAACCAGCATGGCATCCCTGGGATAAATCCGACTTGATCAGGGTGTATGATTTTCTTAATAACTCTCTGTATTCTGTTTGCAAGTGTCTTATTGAGGATTTTTGCGTCAATGTTCATTAGAGAGATTGGCCTGTAGTTTTCTTTTTTGGTGGGATCTTTCCCTGCCTTTGGAATCAAGGTGATGGTTGCTTCAAGGAATGATTTGGGGAGTACTGCTTTCCTTTCAGTTTCATTAAAGAGATTGAGAAGTACTGCTATTAACTCTTCTTTAAAAGTTTTGTAGAATTCAGCAGTGAAGCCATCAGGGCCAGGGCTTTTCTTTGTTGGTAGGTTTTTTATTACATTTTCAATTTCCCAGATTGATATCGGATTGTTCAACATTTTTATATCCTGTTCATTCAGCTTTGGAAGTTCATATGAGTCTAGGAATCTGTCCATTTCTTCTAGATTTTCCATCTTCTTGGAATATAGATTTTCAAAATATGTGTTTATGATCCTTTGGACTTCTTCTGGGTCTGTGCTGATTTCCCCATTTTCATTCCTTATAGCATGGATTTGAGCCTTTTTCTTCCTTTGTTTGATAAGGTTGGCTAAGGGTCTGTCGATCTTATTTATCCTTTCAAAGAACCAGC
>PVIC010052005.1:0-12272 GCA_004025085.1 Thryonomys swinderianus | reverse complement strand
TGCTGGGATTACAGGCGTGAGCCACCACACCCAGCACTGTGGTATGTGGTATTGATGGCTGGTGGGCGTGAGTCTCCACGCCCAGCATTGTATTTGGTTTCTGGGGATCGAACTCAGGACCTAGTGCTTGCGAGGCAGGCACCGGAACCACTGAGCTAACCCTCCGGCCCAATTTGTATCCTATTAATAGCAACTATTTAAAAGGTTAAAAAATAAAAATGTAATTGTATCAAAAATCCTTAAGGGGCCTGGGGATTTAGCTCAGTGGCACTGTGCCTGACTCATGAGTGCACAATTCTGAGTTCAGTCCTATATATTATATGTATGCTTAAGGCTGAAGGTCATTCTAGAGAACAAAACAACAAAATCCCTCAAGAAACAAAAATACAGATTTAATGCATTTTCAGCAAACATGTAATTTAAAGTAAAAAAAACACATAGATAATTAAAACTTTAATAAAACAGGAAGATTATTTTTTATTGTATTTTCAAAAAGATTCTTTTTCTCTAAAGTAATCAAGTATATTAATAAAGTCAAAAGTTAAAATGCAAATAATATTATAAATCAACATTTTAAAACAAAATTATTTAGACAAAGCTAGCATTAATTCAATTTTTAAAAATTTTGTAAATATTAATTCAATTTGATTAAAATCTTATAAAAATGAAACCCTACAAAGATGTTTATTAGACAGATAATTACTACCTATAAGAGTAATATGAGTTGTTCAATATTACGAATACTGCTCAGCTCCTACTAATTTATGGGAACACTAAAACCATGGATAGAAACAGAAAAGAAGCAAGAAAATAGATACTTAACACAGTTGTGGGGAAATATATTTTGTTATATAAGAATATGGTTCTGTAGTGCAGAGAAAAAGGCTCTTTTAAGTTACTGTCATTTGTTTATTTTTGTCTGTACCATGGCTAGAACCTAGTGCCTGGAGTGGGTGAGGCATGCGCTCTGCCACCCAGCTGCATTCCCAGTATTTTTGTTGTTGTTTTTTAAATTTTGAGATGGGCTCTTGCTATATCATCTAGACTGGACTCAAACTTACAATCTTCCTGCCTCAGCCTCTGGAGTGACTGGGGTCATGGGTCTTCCTTTGAACCTACTCCCTGCTGCTGCCCATGCCACGTGGTCAGCAGAGTGGACACGTGGAGTTGGAGGTTGTGTGGGCCAGCACAGGGCACTGGTGGGAGACAGGCCCACGTGCTTTCAATGGAATGCTGTTGTTTTAAGATGTTTGTGACATCTGGAGTCCTTTAAAAACTTCAATCCTAAGAAGGAGCCCGCTTGCCTGGTCTAAGGGTGGCACTGTGCCGTTTCTTTTTCTCCAAGTCTTTTTCTTTTTAAGCATTTAAAAAATTATTAATTAACTTAAAAATTTATGTGAACATGTGATAACATTCTGATCTCTCCCTTCCTGTCCATCCCCCATGTCTCTACGGTAGTCCTTGTTGCTCTTATTTAACATCGCATGATGTTGAAGTGACTGAGCCCGGATGGACCCTCCTGCCGGGCCTCCTGAGCCTCCCAGAAGAGTAATTTTCCTCCTAGTCTATGTCCCGCTCTGGCATTTCTTCGCCTTAGAATCTGAGCCGTTATCTGCTGCTGGGAGTTAGGATCTTGGTGTTTTGCCCACCCTGGCTTCAAAGTCGCAGGCTGAGTGGGTCCTCTGGCCTCGGCCTCCTGAGCACCTGACTGCAGGTGTGAGGCAGGACACACATCTACCCAGCAGTTAGATTCCAGCCAGCCGGGACTGAGCCCAAGCTGCCTGGGAGGCAGGGATTTCCACTAAGAAAGCTGCATCTCCTCACCACAGCATCGTCCTCCGGGCCCTCCTGCCTCAGTCCTTGCTCTCTGGTGACTCTGTTCCGCCATGCTCTGCCACGGCCTTCCTGATCCCTGAAGGACACACACAGCATCACACCCGGACTAGTGGGCTTTTCCTAGTGGGGCTACACTCTGTCTTCCACAGGCTTAGTTGGAAGAAGATGGGATAATTTTGTTCTTCACAATTCTTTTTTTTTTTTTTTTCTTGAGACAGGGTCTCACTTTGTAGTTCAGGCTGGCCCTGAGCTCACTATGTTGTCCAGGCAAGCCTCGAACTCAGCAATCCTCCTGCCTCTGCCTCCCAAGTGCTGAGATTACAGGCGTGAGCTGCCACGCCCGACACTGCGGTATGTGGTATTGATGGCTGGTGGGCATGAGTCTCCATGCCCAGCATTGTATGTGGTTAATGGGGATCAAACTCAGGACCTTGCGCTTGTGAGGCAGGCACCAGAACCACTGAGCTAATCCTCCGGCCCTCTTCACAATTCTTTTAACAAGTCTTTAAAAAATTAGAAGTGAATGAAGTAAGATGTGAAACTGTCTTTTATTCTTTGTGCTCTGCTTCGGATGGGCCCCAGCAATCATTTGTTTGTGCTCCAGTGTCCGCAGGCAGCTTTGTTTTAAATACAGGAAAGAGGTTATCCTGAATGTTCTTTTCCATGATTTGCTTTGCTTATATAAAAACACACCATGGGCATCTTTCCATGTCAGTGTACCAGGGTCCTTCATTCCCTTAAGGCTGAATAAAAAGCGATAATAAAAGTTCAGCAGAGCTAATAATTACACAAATGCCAGGTAAACAAAGTGGAAGGTAATGCATATCACACATGCAGTGACTCAACTATCAATGAGGTTAATGACGGTGCTGTGGTGGTTAGTGGCAGTCGTCAGTGTGTCTGGTGGGCAGATGCGCTCCGCTAACTACATGTGCACAAACAGTTCCAGAGCTGACTGGCAGGTGTTCTTCCAATGGGGCGGGCAAAAGAAACTGGAGGAAGCTGAGTCAGGTGGGGTGGCGCTCACCTGTAATCCTAGTAATGAGGCAGAGGCAGGAAGATCGCTGCAAGTTCGAGACCTGGCTGGGCTACATAGTGAGTTCAAGTTCAGCCTGAAGTACACACTGAGACCTTGTCTCACACAAACTCACACATACACAACCCTCACCCAACTGAGGAAGGTCAAAACTCCAGCATGAACTCCCTCAACTTTTCTTGAACAGATGCATTGTTTCCTGATGCTTTTGCTTATGAGCACCATACCCCAGGTTTTTTGGCTTTTGAACATGAACTTGCATAAGCGTTGGGGCTTCCAGACCTTCACTGGGACCCGGGCTGCATCCACTGGGGTGGACAGCACTGTCCTACTCCCCTGGATTTCCCGCCTTCAGGTGGTCATGGTGGGCTGTCTCGCCTCTGCCCCTGAGGCCACAGGTTCCCTGGCACAACTGTGTGTCCTCCTGGGCGCTGGACTTCAGGTTCCGGTGTGGACGTCAGAGGTCACGGTGGGAACTCCACAGTTAGAATGCTGGATGTGCTTAGAACTGTGTATAGCACATAGTGTGGACCAATAAATGTGACCTAGATTATAAGAAAATCTATAATCATATTTATAATTATTAACTTACCTTTCCACTTGCTGGCAGATATTTATGTTTCTCTAATTTTCACTTTTTCTAAGTAAAGCCACAATGAACATCCTCACGTAGATGGTGTTTTTGTTCACTAGATGATGGTATTAATTCATCTTTTTGTAATTTTTTAAAGTCTCTCTCTCTCTCTCTTTTTATTCAGTATCAGGGATTGAACTTGGGCCCTTGTGCATCCAAAGATGGCACGGTACCACTTGAGCTAAATTCCCAGCCCCTAAAAGTGTCTCATTATAAAGCAATACTCATTAGAGATACTTTGGAAAATATAAGAAATAGCAAACAAAAAAATTAAACCCTGTCATAACTAGCATTCAGAGATAAAGTCATTGCTAACAATTTGATGTGTTTCAAAGCATGTTTTACTGAGTAAATTTTTCCTATCCTACTACAGAGAATTTTTCTATGACATTAAATATTTTATCATCAATTAGCTTACTCAAAACAGCATCAGTTACTTTACTTTTCCCACTGTTGGGTATTCAAATCATCCCTAATTTTTCACCATATCCATTTGCCCATCTTCTGAACACGTATTTTGGCCAAATTTCCATTTTACTTATAACAGGAAGGATGCAAACTTCGGAGCTCTGTCTGGGGCAACATGGCGATGTAATGGGACCTCATCTCAAATGAAAAATAAAAGGCTATGGGTGCAGGTCAGTGGGAAGGCCCTGCTTCTGCCACGGTCCCGAGGGGAGGAGACAGTGGACAGGAGAGCGGGCCGGTGCACGACGGTGCCGCAAAGCACAGCTGACCTCTCAAGTGTGTCGGGAGGTTCAGTTAACAATCCACACGCAAGCAAGTCAAGCACAAAGTACCCCCGTTTCTTTAGCCACAGGCGGAGAGTTTGCGTCTGTTTCTTCTTGTTTCTTCTTTGCATTCATCCATATGCAAGCAAGTGATAACATGTGCTAAGTTAAATAATGCATGGTACTCCAAGTATTCTTACTTTCTGTCCTTTGGTTATTGTAATTACATGTAATTTTGTGACGGATTTTCTATTTTTTAAGAAATCGCACTTTTGTACTTGATCCAGCTAACAGGATTTTCTTATATTACTTCATAAAGAGACCATCTTTTAAACTTCTAATGTTATTTCTTATTCATTAGTACATTTGCCTGTGGGGTATGTTCATAAATGGGTTAAAGTTACAAAGTTATGCTTATAAAAGCTCATGGTAATTTGGAGTATCAGGAGGATTTATTAATTTTGAAATCTTAAAAGAGCAAAAGCTAGAATGAGATTGGATTAAGTATATTCTCGCATGCAGTATTCTAAACACCCTTAAGGACCAAAGCCTGACTTACAGAGGACGTTATGCAAATGCGAACATATCTCAGTGCCTCCTGGGCTCGCTGATGTCATATTTTACATGGTTAGTTAAGTACATCAGTAAAAGGTTTGACCCTGATAGAGTAGAAAGGTGCTTATTTCAAAACAACTCCGTTATTTTCCAGACCATGGCAGAACCATCAACATAAGGGAATGAAGTCAAGAATCTCATCATGGGCACCTGCTCCCCAGGAAACCAGGCATCTTCTTTCTACCACCCCTCATCTCCTGTGCGTGTGTCCCGTCTGAATACCACATGTGCTTGAATGTCCATGGGGATGCTGCTGCCACTACGTGGAGACATCATCCCTGGGATTACAGATCCCAGGAATCACTCAGGAGACTTTTTTAAAATCTAAGTCCCCAGCTTTCACTGAAACTCATTGCATTGGGTTATTAAAGAGTGGGTCCAAGAGCCGGGAGTTTCTGAAACGCCTTCCTCCCAGGGACCTGTGATGTGTTTTAGGACCCCGCGGCAGGCCATGTAAACTGCTGCTCAGCGGTCCGGGGCTATTTATATGTTGGCACCTTTTCTTCTGTCCACATTACTATCTCAACATGGTGAGAGCTCACTGTGTTTCTCTGGGCTTTACGGTCTCTGTGTTCATATGAAGAGGACAAAACTATTTATGGAGATACTGTGATTTTGATTCTGGAAACTCAGAACAGAGCGTCTGGCCTTTGACTCATCCTCCATTAATCAGTTTCTACTGCGGCACCTATTTTTCAGGATCGGCTCATAGTAGGGGCTCAAGATTCAGGGTGGAGGGGATAGGAGAATGTTACAGGGCAACCTAAGCGCTCATTGCCTGGCCACCTCCTCAAATGAGGAAAGAACTTAAGTCCACTGATGAACTGTTAATTACAGATTGATCCTTCAGTTATGTGATCGTTTACTTAAAAAATTAAGTCAGCAATTTCCCGAGCATTTACAGGGAACAGAGTTTGGTGCTTCCCGCAGGCTGTGGCTTAGGAAAAGGCCGGCAGGTGACTCGTGTTTGAAGAAATGCTTTTGAATGTGGGGGTGGGAGGGTTATAGCTGCCTCGTTCTCCCGTATCTTACCAGGAAATGTTAGCTTTTCTTTCTGATCACTCTAAGTATCACTAGTGCGCCTGTGGGCTGAACTGGGACAATTGGCAGGTGGAGAAAGCTGATGGTGTGGGAGTGAGGTGTCATTTCTTCCACTGTAATTCTCCCCAGGCCGGGCAAACTCTCTGCAGTTAAATAAACACTTTTAAAGACAAAGAGTTCACATTTTCATCCGAACACTGCTGGTAGCAACTGCTCACTTTCCTCCTTTTGGAGCCTTCCCAAACAGCATTTTCTCTAATAGTCTCAGCAGTCTGCTTTCTTCCAAAAAGGAGAGAGAAAATGAAAACGTTGCATTTTCCTGAATGCTGGGTAAAATCACACAACTATTTTTCAGGTAGCCTGGTGGATAAATACACAGTCACTATTGCTAGCAAATGTCCCCAGCACTGAGGTCCGCACACTTCTAGGAAACGTGACCTCACTGCCGGCACCACAAGAAGAGATCCTAACTCGCCTCTTTAGCGGGCCAGGTGGATCACTGAGAAGCTCCGTAACTTGGGACCAGTGGTGAGTCCTAGACCCAGAGCCAGCAGAAGTTTAGAAGAAACGGACACACACACACAGAATGCAGACTTTGGCTTCTGTGGAGGCCTCCTGGTCTCTAAAGTTCAACCTCAGGTGAGTGGAAGTAGGTCTTTTGAATAGAATGAGATAAATACTTAAATTCTCCTTAGGAATATTGACCACGTTCCAAAGACAAAGACCCAAGTGAGTAAAATGTAAAGGAGAGGCAGTGAATATTGAATAGCAACATGGATAACTGTACGATCCAACACACCCTTGGGCAGATCCACCAGGACACATCCTGGGAATATAGGAACATCTCTGTCCATCACCCCAGCTGAATTGATTAGATGTGATTAAGAAAAATTAAGGCAAATAACCCTGATGCTGAAGAACATGAGGAGTGGCCAGCAGGCGAGGCGGCTCCCAAGTCAGTGCCACGCATACCAGGTTGTGACTCTGTTTGGCCAGCTGTGTGCACAGCCCCGGAAACACAGGAAGTATGGAGCTCCACAGGGAAGACCTCTCAGAGCGGCGCCATGCTGGTTCCCACCCATTACCAAAGCACATCACTCTTTGGGGTATGTTTTTATTTTTTACTGGTAAAGTTATTGTTGTGTCACTGGACAAAGAAGTGATGAAATCTCTAATGAATACTGGAGGAGCCAGGATAAGCTTAAGGAGTATCAAAAGGTCCACTGTGTTGTGAGGAAAGTTAACAGCTAAAAAAAGTCAGTGTAGGAGAATCAGCGTAGCGGGGCCCACTGGGGAGGGAGCTCATTCAGGGTCACCGTGACAGTCGGTGGCAGAATTACGCGCTGGGTCCTTCGGAGCTGACTGGGCACAGCGATGTGGAACAATGAGTGAGTGGGTGTTTAAGTGGAGGAACAAGAGCCATGGAATGTGTGACTTGGGCGAGACTGAAGTCATGGCAGGTCCACAAACGAGCGCCCAGTGCAGTTCACTGGCACTGAAGAGTGTTGCAGCTCGCCTGCTCTCCCACATAGCATGGACTGGGTACTTGCTACACATGGAGAGTCACTCTGAAGATCTCATACTTCAAACGAAGGAGGAAACATTCCGGCTGTGGAAGCAGCAGATGTGTGTGGGCGCTTGAACCAGAGTCTTGCGCATGCCCAGATTCTAAGAACCTCTGACAGCGTCTGTTAAGTCCCTGTGTCTAGAGGGGTTGAGCTCAATTCATCGTGGAATATTCAACTTGTACAGTAGACTATGAATCTGGGCAAAAACAGTCCAGTGGGCAAAGTTCTTGAGGATGGGATGCACTTGGTGTTTAATTCCTCCATTGTCCATTTGTTGCTATGGTGACTCCGTCAGGACACAGGGCCTGTGGGAGTAACAGACACAAGGGTGGACCTCCCTTGGGTGGGATTAGTGCCCTTGTAAGGAGAGGACAGGGTTTGGCTCCTGTCTCTGCTTTGCTCCCTCTACAGCTCCAAGGAGGAGAGGCCACCGTGAGCGAGGTCAGGAGCCCTGACGTGGGAGAAACATGGGATTGTGTGGCCAAACCCTTCTCCAGGTATTTCCACTTATTCTTTCTCTCTCCTGGTGGAGGGAAAGAGTCCATGCCCCTTTAAGAAACCATAGCAACACACAGATGCAGGTGACATAGGTGATGCAGGTGATGCAGGTGACGCAGACCATTCATACATTGCTAAATGCTGCTTCCGCTGTTGTACCCAATCATATTCCGTCGTGAGCACTGCGGCCACCCTCTCATCCAATCACATCCCAAGGTGCCCTATGTGAATGCCAGTAACCTCTGTGATATTGGTAATTAATAAAGAAGGTCCCTAGCCACAGGGGAGCTGGGTTACTGTATTAATTTGGCATCACTGCTCACCCTCCCAAGGCCATTGGATTATGGAGGTGGCACGGTAACTGGACCAGGCTGGATTACAGGATTGCTGGGCACATCTGCCCCCAGAATGCTGAGAAAGCCCCACAGTTGGTGAATATTTGTTGGAGGAACCTAAAGCGAGTCCAATACAATGGATACAGGGGGCATAGCAGCTTGAGGGAGACTGCCAAGTCTGCTCCGAGGCTGGACTGAGCAAGCCCAGGGAAGAGCAAAGAACTGAAAACAACCAAGGGCAGAGATAGCAAGGACATTTTAGCAGAAACGGGCACACAAAACACAGAAGATTATGGTAAAGAACCCCGAGCAACTGGCCCCCAGACCAATGGGCAGAGAAGGAGGGAAGCCTGTCGGGGGTTTGTTCTCGGGGTGTCTTGGTTAAGGATTCACTTCGTAGTGCAGTGCAATGTAATTGGCATCTGGGATCTGAGCTCTTGACAGAAGAACAAGCTAGATAACCCAGGTGGGGAGAGTGGCTGGCAGACTTTGTTCCGTGCCATGTGGTTGAACCTGGAAGCTTTTCTTTGTGTTTTCAGTTTCAGTATCAGGTACCACTTCAAAAATTAAAACTGAATGAGCTTGGAGATGTTCAAAAGTTTGCAGACAACTCATTGAGTAGCCCAGGTAGCTCAAATGGACTCCTGAGAAGCCCCATCAATGAGAAAAAGAGGGACAATTAATTCTGTCCTCTTTCACTTCTGAGAAAGTTTCTAAAATTCCCATTTTCATTTTGTATCCAGACTGACCCACAGGCCTGATCCCTACCGTTTGGCACACGGGCTAAGATTCTGAGCAGAAGTGTCGCAAACTAGGAAAGGACCAGCTGGGGTTCGCTCCCAGATCCACAGGTTCCTAGAGTCTCAAGGCTCAGCCTTAATGCTGCCCACATGACGAGCGTTTATGTGACACTGGTTGTCCAGTACCCTATGGCCACACACGGAGTGTTTCCTGTTACAAGATTCCTAGCCAGTTCCCACTGTATGGGTTGCTTTGGACTCAGAATGCCATTCATTCATTCATTCATTCAATCACTCACTGTGCTCCTCCCATGTGTCAGGCACTGCGATATGAGAAATTATTATTATGGAAAACAGTCCTTGCTCTGGCCTTGTGGAGCTGCAGTCTATGGAGAAGATAGACATTAACCAAAGAAGTTCATGAATACCCATCTCAGCTTTGTTCCCTTCCTACCCTATCTTCATTTGGAGCCAAACTTTATCTATCTATCTATCATCTATCTATCTATCTATCTATCTATCTATCTATCTATCTATCTATCTATCTCTATCTGTCTGTCTGTCTGTCTGTCTAATCTGTATATATGTCTTTTTCTGATGCTGGTGACTGAACCCAGGCCTTCACTCACAGCTGCATCTCCAGCCCATGCTTTGTTTTGAGACAGAGTCTTGCTAAGTCATAAAGTTGCCCAAGCTGGGCTTGAAGTAGCAATCCTCCTGCCTCAGCCTTCCAGAGTACTGGGAAGAGGTGTGTACCAATATACCCAGCTCCAAACTGATCTTTTAAAAACAGATTAAATCAGCCCCTTTCTTATTTAAATCCTCCAATAGCGGTTATTTTGAAGGTACCAGGGAATCAAACTGAGAGATGTTCTAATAATGGGCCACATCCTCAGCCTTTCTTACTTTTTATTTTGAGTCGAGGTGTCACTCAGTTTGCCAGGCGGCCTCAAACCCACAATCTTCCTGCCTCAGCCTGCAAAGTAGCCAGGATTCCAGGCGCATACCACCACACCCAGCCAATCACTTGATTTCTCTGGGAATAAAAGTTTAGTCTTTGCTGTGGCCTTCAAGGCCCTACAGGAGCCGGCTTCTGTGGGACTCGCTTCTCTGCTCTACTGAGCCCACTTCGGCCCCTCCCTGGCTCTTGTTTGTCCCCTAACTTTGCACGTGACTAGTGCCTGTCCCCCTTCTGGTCTCGGCTCTGGTCACCTCTTCAGGGAGGCCTCTGCTGGCCAGTTAAACCCTGTTCCACCGGTGCCATTTCTCCTCCATAGCTCTCATGGCAACCTGCGCTCGTCTTCTTTATGTCTTCCCTCAGGTTGTCTTCCTTTCGAAAGAACAAATGCAGGAACAATACCGGTCTTTTGGGGGCTTCGTATCTAGTCTAAGCAACTGGGGGGTCTCACGACTGTGGGGTGAACCTTTAAGATCTACCTCCTGCTTCTAAGATCTACCATCTCCTCCCCCGTGAGGTGCACACAGCCTTGAGCCTCGCTGATTTTTGCCCATGCAGGAACTGCATGGCGCCCCCACTGAAACTCACCTCACACACAAATGAGATGCCCTCCACACCCGGGACAGAGCAGGGGCTCGCTGCTTATTGGCACAATGAAAGTAGCCCCCAGGGGTCAGCAATCTGCATCCTCACGCTGCACTTCTGTGGGGGAGGGGAGAGTCTGCCAGGAAGGCCCTGGATCCCTCCGGCCTCTTTCGCCGCCGTATCGATGGGAGATGGGTGGGCTGAAGGGAAACCGTGAGGCGTAGAAGACGAGAAACAAGGAAACCTACAAAGGCTGCAACCATGTTTTCAAAGAAAAGGCTGCCGGGAGAGAAGCAAGGGACAGGTACTTGACATTGTCCCTTTAAAGCTCTTCCGGTTCCTGGATGTATTGTGCTCTGGGGGAAGATCAGTGTTGTATGTGTACGGGGCACGAAGCATCATCTTCAGATTGTAATGAATCTGAAATGAAAACAAGCACGCAGTTGGCCAGTGCTGCTTTAAAATTGCACATCAAGAACACTCCTGGTGACAAACACTTTTGAGGCAAACAAACCAAACAGAAATTAAAAAATCTCGGTGGGGTATAAATATGTAATTACACTCACGCAGGGAGCATTTTATCAGGTAAACCATCCCACTTGGTTAATTGAAATGCTCCAGCACTGGGCTCTTTTGACAAAGCATCTGAATATGCATGTGCCGGTGTAGACGGTGGTCTCCGTGCTCCTCCTGGCTGAGGCTGGCTGCCTCGAAGCCGTTTTCCCTGCGGCAGCGAAGTTGGGCCTAGAAGCCTTTCTTTTGTTTGTGTGCTTGTTTCCATCCAGCTGACTTTGCTGGAATGCCACTAGCTTTGGAATTCTAAATATCAGTTGGAAACACAGCCACTTGAAAGATCAGGACTAATATTTGACTTTCATATAGCTCATTGGAAATCCATTGAAAAGCAGAGCTAAGATGCTGAAAGGAGAGATGTTCCGAGAATGCACATTAAGACCGCACAAAGATGTGTAGTCTCGGGCCAGCCCGACATTTCTCATCTACATGAAGCTTGGTGTGTGATTGCTAAACCACCCTTTCTATTCCAGCACACTCTGCGATTCATTACCAAACGGGACTATATTTTTTTGAGTGTGGGGGTGCAATGTCTATTCAAGTGCAAGGATCTCTTAGGTGTGTGCCGAGAGCATTGCTCAGATGGGGCCCTGCGTCCTTCCCCTAGCCCGTCCAGTGCATCCCCAGGGGTGGCTGGGCTGTGCCTCTGGCTCCACAGCCACAGCTGCGGTTCACTCCGGGCCTCAGGAAATGGGCTGCTGAGGTGCCTGCAGTGGGGGAGACAGGGCTAGATTGGAGCCCGGATCCAAGTCCCAGCGTCTAGATCTCACCTCACAGCCACACCTCGTGGCCGTAGTTTGTAACTTCCTTCTGAGGAGCTGGTGACAGGATCGGGAGGAGCCACGGATGTATTCAGGATTTGGGGAAGGTGAGAGGACACAGCAGCTGCCACATCTGGGCTTAGGCAGATGCGGTCTGTGCTGGGCACCATGGGCACCACCAGATCACCACAAAGACGTAAAGATGGGCTCTGCCCTTCTGCAGGTCTCAGTGCAGTACCAGCAAAAGGCATGAGAACTAGAGACATGGAAAACAAGGTGAGATGTATCTTTGAAGAGCTAAGCTCGCAATCAGCGTTGTCCTCCACTCCCAAATCTTTCTTCCAAAGCACACTTTAGAGAT
>PVIC010052004.1:0-12291 GCA_004025085.1 Thryonomys swinderianus | reverse complement strand
TTTTTTTTTTGCTTTTTGGAGACAGGGTCTCGCTTTGTAGTTCAGGCTGGCCCTGAGCTCACTATGGTGCCCAGGCAAGCCACCGCGAACTCAGCAATCCTCCTGTCTCTGCCTCCCGAGTGCTGGGATTACAGGCGTGAGCCACCACGCCCAGCATTATATGTGGTAACTGGGGATCGAACTCAGGTCCTTGCGCTTGTGAGGCAGGCGCCGGAACCACTGAGCTAACCCTCCAGCCCTCATTTTGTTTTTTTGAGACAGGATCTCATTATATAGTCCAGAGTAGTCTTGAATGCCAGAAACCCTCCTGCCTCAACCTCCCAAATGCTGGGATTACAGGTGTGTTTCACCACGCCCAGGAAAATGATACTTCTTATGAAAGTAAAAGATTCCGCCCCATTGGGAATATGTCAGGAATGAATTTCCTTTTTAGGAATTAAATCTCCCAAACTTACAAGGTTGGTTTCATTGCCAAAATCTGCAGGGTCTCCAATGATATTTATTGCAACCAAAGCAACCTAAGAAAGAGTCAAACCAGCAAGAATTAAGCACAAAACGTTGGAGATGCCACCAGTGGTTCATAATACACTCACACTGCACAGGTACTAAGTATGCACACCTACTGAGTGATGCACATCCAACTATAGAAACTGAAATGTTACACAGACATACAGAGCTGTCATCAATTCTCACATTAATTACATTTATAGGAGGCAAAGAAACAATAGCTAAAAAGCCAAACAAACACTGGCAATGCTGAGCGTGGTGGCTCAGGCCTGTAATTCTAGTACTCGGGAGGCAGAGGCAGGATTGCTGAGTTCGAGGTCTACCTGGGCTACATAGTGAGCTCAGGGCTAGCCTGAACTACAAAATGAGACCCTGTCTCAAAAAAAAAAGCCAAACATTGGGGCCTCATAAGGGGCCTCCATTTGAGGATGAGTACAGAACTCTCACCCATGTGACGCCAGGAAATGGAAACCAGATGATGGAACAGAAGCCTCTGATACCTGGCTCAGGGGACCAGGCCACTGTTCAAGGCCCACTGCCGCTCTCAGGCAGACAGGGCAGTGGGGATGAGGGTGATGTACCTTGGGCCCCTGGAGACCTGTGAACACTATGAAGCACCACTGCTGCTCTGGGCATCCTGGTTCTAACTGTTCAGGATGGAAAGCAAAAGCAGTGGGAGTGCTGGAGCTGGGGTGCTGGATGTGATCTGCCCAGCAGGAGATCCAGCTCCCACATAGTAGGACCCTCGCTTACCAGTCATGCTAAGGCCTCTAGCAGTGACATTAAAATGCTGCAAAGACAGGTGGAAGAGATTCCACCTCAAGATGAATGAGTCATTACCCAGAACTGATACATTTGCTCTGAAGGTCCTTTCACATCTGTCTTGGGGATACAACACATAACCACAGCCACATAACCAGCACTGCCGTATGCATGGGACAGCCTGGCTACAGGAGCAGTAGTCATACATGTACAAAGGACCCCTCAAGAAGAGAGTTTCAGCTAAGCATAGGGGTGTATGGCTTGTAACCTGTGCACCTGGGAGGCTGAAGCAGGAGCACTGCAAGTCTGAGCCTAGCCGGAACAGCTTGGTGATTTAGCAAGACTCTGCTTCAACTATAAATAAACAGATGAATGTGACAGAATAAAAAAAAGGGCCAGGGCTGTAACTCAGCATAAAGGCCTGAGTCCAACCACAGCACCAGGAAAAAAGCTGTGGACAGGCATGTAAGAGGATGTTCACGCCTATCAGCCCGCGGAGGGCAGCACAGGTGTGCTGCTCTTACCTGGTTATAGACGTTGTACTTGTTGACGTGGTTCTGGTGAAAAATTAGCTTAAGAAATTGCCCCACTGCGTCCACGTACACTGACTTCAGTTCCCGGGCTCTGCAGCCTGTTTTCTCATTGTCACAGAGGGAGACGTAGCTGGGAGGAAAGAAAGCTGTGAAGATGAGCTCAGAGCGGAGCGCCCGCTCTGACTGGCCTCGGCAGCTGGAATACACAGAAGCTGTGCTTGGAGTGGAGAAAGCCTGGGGAACCCCGACTAGAGTGAGCGTTCTTGTGAAGGGTGGATGCAGGACCTGGCGGCTGCATGGAGCAGCCCTGCTCGGCAGCACATCAGCACCGCGCAAGGGCTGGGGATCCCGGCCTGAGCCCAAAGCCATTCTTACCCAAGTCTGCGAAAGCGCTCTGCTTGGTATGGAACGAAATAGTCAGGCAAACTTTCACTGATGTAAAACTCGATTTTACTTGAAATCATATACTGGTGAGCAAGGAGCTGAAGTTTTCTTATTCGACATCTCTCCACCATCTGAAGAACAATTTCTTGTGGAAACTGGCAGAATCTGAAAGCAAAAATATCTCTTATCTGGGCATGAGGACTACTGTCCCAGATGTCAGGCTTTAGAAGGAAGCACGGGGACCAGTGGGGGTGTGAAAAGCCGGGTATCAATGCCTTGGGAGCCAAGCACTGCGGTTGTCCCCAAGAAGCTCACTGCTGATGGCCAGACCCTGCAGTTCCTCATGAGAGGAACAAATTATCTTGAGTGGGCAAGATAGCCTAGGCTTTTCCACAGAAGCTGCTCACTAAGGAAACTACCTAAGACCTGCTCCAGCTCCCTGACCCTGCAGAGGCGGGTGGAACTTTTGGGAGGTGGGGCTTAGTCAGAATGATGTCATTGGGTGTGTGGCCTTGGGGCTGTTCAGACCCCAACGCCTTCTCTTAGCTTCCTGGGACTTCCACCATGACAAACAGGAGGACACCACAGCCCTAAACGCTCCCGCCCCACCTCTGAACCTCTGAGCAGAGAAAAACTTTCCCTCATTTAAGTGGATTAGGTCAGGCTCCTTGGACATGGGGCGTCAAGCTTTCAGGTGGGACTGCCCCACATTCTCAGTGCCCGGATGAAAAAGCCTGGCCTCCATTGTGTGCTGAGGCTCCTGATCCTGCTCAGTGGGAGGTTCTAACTGGAAGGCAGGTTGCCACCTGGGTCGGCATTGCGGCTGCAGTGAGATGCCAAGATGGCTGTGCATGTGTGCACTAAACAGTGGCCAGCGGAAGGACCCTCTGAGCCTGTAGCCTCTTCCACCTGCCCTGCAACTACGGGCAGAGCAGTGTGGAAGATTGAGTGGGGACAGAGCCAGGCTTGGACCAGGGCTCTCCACTCTGTGATGCTGAGAGCACAGAGCCTAAGTACCAGGTTTGTGGGGGGGGGAAATATAGCAGATATAGCCGGAGGGCAATGAATCAGGAGACTTCAATTAGGAGACTTGCAGTTCAGCGCTGCTCTGGACAGTGAAGATACTCACTATTTGCAGGCACCTGAATTCTGCGTGCCTAGTGAGGTGAGCAGGGCACGCAGGGCCCCTTCTTGGTATGTACTCCCAAAGCACAGTACCTCAGTGAGCATGGTTGTGCCCCTAAATAGCACATCACTATGCAAAAGGACCTTAGTGTTTTTTTTTTTTGTTTTTTGAGACAGGGTCTTGCTTTGTAGTTCAGGCTGGCCCTGAGTTTACTATGTAGCCCAGGCTCACAGGCGTGAGCCACCACGCCTGGCACTCTGGTATGTGGTATTGATTGCTGGTGGGTGTGTTACCACACCCAGCATTGTATGTGGTTACTGGGATCGAAATCAGGACCTTGCGCTTGTGAGGCAGGTGCCTGAACCACTGAGCTAAATCTCTGGCCCAGGACCTTAGTGTTTTTACAAATACAACCAAGGGCTCCTTGTCTGTGGCTGTGGAAACCTTGAATCTGTGCATCACAACTGACCTGTGGAAGGGGGTTCCCAGTGGCCCCGGGCGGGGGAGGGGCCAGTGAGCCTGGGCAGTGGGAAAAGCCAAGTGGCTGCCAACAGGTGCCAGTGTTGGAGACCTTGAGGTTTTTGCCTATCCTGCTTCCCTCAGTGCTGAGGCGGGGAGAGCCAGCTTAGTTTCTTATTTTAATTTTAAATGTGATTTACCTTCAGTTTTCTGAGCTAAACTGAGGTGCTCTGCCTGTCCTCAGTTCATGGGCTAGGGGTGAACCATGACAGGGACCCTGGGACTGGGTCTGGACAGAGCAGGGAACAGATGGTCCACTCAGCCTGGAGCTTGATGCTGTGCTGGTGAAAACAGAGACTGGTTCTTTTCATATTTTTTTCTTTTCTTTTTTTTTTTTGTGGTACTGGGGGGTCGAACTTGGGCCCTTATGCTACCAAGGTAGGTGTGGTACCACTTGAACTAAATTTCCCACCTTGGTTCTTTTAATTTTTGAGACACAGTCTTGCTATGTAGTTCGGGGTGGACTTGAATTCACTATGTAGTCCTGGTTGGTCTAATTCACAGAAACCCTCCTGTTTCAGTTTACTGAGTACTGGGATTACAGGTGGTGCCACCATATCAGCCACAGAGTCTTCTTAAAGTTTCAGAAAAATAATAAAAGTAACACTCAAGGCCGGAGATTTAGCTTAGTGGTTCCTGCACCTGCCTAGCAAACACAGAGTCCCTAATTCAGTCCCCAGGAACCACATACAACAATACTAAGTGTGGTGACTCACCTCCCACCAGTGATCATGATGTACCACATACCACAATGCTGGGCATGGTGGTTCACAGCTGTAATCTCAGCACTTGGGAGGCAGAGGCAGGAGGATTGCTGAGTTTGAGGCTTGCCTGGGCTACATAGTGAGCTCAGGGCCAGCCTGAACCACAAAGTGAGATCCTGTCTCCAAAAAAAAGTCACACTCAAATAATGATTTTTTTTTTTTTATGAATGTGCCAACAGTCAAGAGAAGTTGGAAAAAGCTTTTTTCACTGAAGTACGGTGTCATAATCCTTCACTGGAAGGTGCCCAGTCACAACCAGGAAGTGCAAACACAGCCCCGCACCACTGAAGGCTGCAAGTGCATATGCTGGCACATGGTCAGGGCAGGTGGTGGTGTGCTCTTTCTACTTCTGCACATTTTCTCTAGTGAGTGTAGGCTCATATGAGGGAGAAGGAGCAGAAACATTTCTTTAAAAACATCAACAGAAAGGAAAGAAACCCATCACAGGAGAAGATGCAGGACATGGGGACAATCTGGAAGCCCTATGGTTCTTATTGTCTAGGTTATTGAAAAACAAGAGCTCAGAGAAAGAGGAAACCACGGGGGACCCCAGTGCTGGCTTCCCCCTCATGGTAGCCCCATCCAGCTTACCGTGGTGACCGCCACCCGCTGACTGTTGGTGCGTGGATCATTAGTTCCCGGGCACTGAAGCCGTCCTCGTGTCCAGAAGAGCTGACCACCACGAACCCGATCTTGTGGGGCATTCTGCATGCGTGGGCCGTCCCTAGGAACAGGGAGAGTTTCTTTAAAGGACTTTCCACCATATACTTGAAATATCAGTTAATGCCTTCTAATGTAGAAAGTGATTTACAGAGTACTTAGAATTATCTGCCCCTTTGAAAGTCTGGCTTTTTTAAAAAACACTTTTATAGATACTTCTGGTTCTACTTAAAGTACCATTAATCTAGACCTTTGCCAATATTTATTCAAAAGTTTGAGCCTGTGTTATGAACTGAATTGTGTTTCCCAAAGATATGTTCAAGTCCTTCCTTGGCTACCTATGAGGATGGACTTATTTAAAAGAGTCTTTGCAGATGCAAACCAGATGGAGGAGAGCTGAGGGCCAGCATGGTGGGGCATGGCTGTGATTACAGTACTCTGGGAGGCTGAGCCAGGAGGACTGTAAGTCTTGGGCCAGTCTGGGAAAGTGACTGAGTCCTTGTCTCCAAAAACAAATGACAGAGTCACACACTTTTGGGTCCCCATTCTGTCCTTCTCAGGCAGAACCTTTCTTTCAGAACCTTTCTTTCTTTCTTTTTTTTTAGAATCTTTCTTTCTTAATAAACTTCTCCTACTTTTTTTTGCCTTTTTTTTTTTTTTTCTTTTTGGAGACAGGGTCTCACTTTGTAGTTCAGGCTGGCCCTGAGCTCACTATGGTGCCCAGGCAAGCCACCGCGAACTCAGCAATCCTCCTGTCTCTGCCTCCCGAGTGCTGGGATTACAGGCGTGAGCCACCATTTTTTTGCTTTTTGAGACAGGGTCTCTCTTTGTAGTTCAGGCTGGCCCTGAGCTCACTATGGTGCCTAGGCAAGCCGCCGCAAACTCAGCAATCCTCCTGTCTCTGCCTCCTGAGTGCTGGGATTACAGGCGTGAACCACCACGTCCGGTGTTGTGGTATGCGGTGTTGATTGTTGGTGGGCGTGTCTCCACGCCCACCATTATATGTGGTTACTGGGGATCGAACTCAGGACCTTGTGCTTGCGAGGCAGGCGCCGGAACCACTGAGCTAACCCTCCGGCCCCCTTCTCCTACTCTTAAAAACAAGAAAACAAATGATAGCTGGAGATATAGCTCAGGACAAAGTTCTGCTTTGACCCAATCATAAGGGGTGGCTCAAGTCAACCAATCCAATGTGACTAGTGTTCTTTTAAAAAGGGGAAAAGGGTGTGGGGTGGGTAGGGATATGGGTAAAAATGGGAATTAACTCCTGTCATATACTGGTATAAACTCCCCAATGTTGAGTGTGATTGTGAACTGTATATAAAATGTACAAGTAAAGAATTCAATTAAAAAAAGGTGTTGGGGGGAAGGAGCCAGGCATGGTGGCTCATATAATACCTGTACTCGGGAGGCAGAGGCAGGAGGACTACCGTGAGTTTGAAGCCAGTCTGGGCTACACAGTGAGCTCAGGGCCATTCTGAACTACAAAGTGAGATGCTGTCTCAAAAAACTAAAATATAGGCTGGAGATTTAGCTCAGAGGTTCCAGCGCCTGCCTTGCAGGTGCAGGGTCCTGGGTTTATCCCAGTAACCACATACAACAATGCTGGGCATGGTGACTCACGCCCACCAGCAATCAACCAGCAATCAGCACCACATACCACAGTGCTGGGCGTGGTGGCTCACGCTTGTCATCCCAGCACTCGGGAGGCAGAGACAGGAGGATTGCTGAGTTCGAGGCTTGCCTGGGCTACAGAGTGAGCTCAGGGCCAGCCTGAACTACAAAGTGAGACCCTGTCTCAAAACAAAACAAAAAACTAAAAAATAAATTTTAAAAAAGGGGAAAGGAGCTGAGGGTGTAGCTCAGTGGTACCGCACTGTTACAGCTTATGTTCGGGGTCATGGGGTCATAGGCGAGGCTTCTGCAGAGGTGGTTGGATCTACAGAATGTGATGCTGGAATTGATTCATGTGTAAAACTAGGCTCAAGGGCACTAGGATTAAGGGTGTGAATGATGCCACCCTAAACAGTCTGGATAAAATGAAGGGGACAGAAAGATGTTATTTAATTCTCTTGCTTACTTGCTTTTGCTCTCTTTATCCACCATGACCTACAGCTTCTCTGACATGTGCCACTCTGTCATGGGGCCAGCCACTTATGGACTGGCATCTCTATAAACTGTGAGCTAGAGAAACATTTCCTCCTTTAACTGGGTGTCAGGTGATGACAAAAGTAACTAAGACTTCAACTAGCACACACACAAGGGCCTAAGGCTGCGTTGAGCAAAGAAAACCACTAGAGGAGAGAAGACAGATATGTAGGGTGAACACTACACAGTGACAGAGGCAGAGGCTGCAGCAGGCAATGGCCTGTATGGTTGGAGACCCACAGGCCACGACAGATGGGGAGGACCCTCGCCTGGCCCCTCCACCCTGTTCCATACCTGCAGCCCCAGAACACATTTCTACTGTTTCAGTCTCCCAGTTGGCAATATTCTGCCATGGCAAAAGGGAGATACAAATGTAAAGCTTTTTATATCTGTTAAGATCATTCCTGAATGATCATTCCTGATCATTCCACAACCAGTTTGCTGGTTTCTAACAGGAGGGAAATTGCTAGCATGGTAATTACTACGTGATAATGTACCCCAGAAGCAGGAAGCACACTCTATTGAGTGCAGAGATGTGCACAATCAGATGTGTGACTGGCTCACTGGCTCTCTAGTGTCACCATTTCTTTTTTTTTTTTGTTTTTGAGACAGGGTCTCGCTTTGTAGTTCAGGCTGGCCCTGAGCTCACTATGTAGCCCAGGCAAACCTCGAACTCAGCAATCCTCCTGTCTCTGCCTCCTGAGTGCTGGGATTACAGGCGTGAGCCACCACGTCCGGCATTGTGGTATGAGGTGTTGATTGTTGGTGGGCGTGAGTCTCCACGCCCAGCATTATATGTGGTTACCGGGATCAAACTCAGGACTTTGCGCTTGCGAGGCAGGCGCCGGAACCATTGAGCTAACCCTCTGGCCCAGTGTCACCATTTCTAATGCCGCTCAGTGCACTGGGCTGTGGGCCTAGTGCAGTGGGCCCAGACACGCCTGTGTCTGCCGCTCGACATCTGGTGCTCCTCCTTGGGAAGAGCCCTTGTGCCAAATGTCCTGTTCTCCCAGTCCTGGCACGAGGGCTGCTCACTGGACTCATCCTTCCCACCTGTACTGGGCACCTCCTGGGCCCAGCCAGCCCTCTACAGCAAGGGGCTCAGTCGCCTGAGAATGGAGCCTGGAGTAGATAGGGACGTGCCATCCCTGGGCTGTGCCAAGGCGACAGGGAAGGACTGCTGGGCCCAGGATAACTCTGCCCTAGCTCAGCCCCACATATGTGATGCTAAGGCTAGTGGGGTACAGCTGGATGCAAGCCCCTCCTGAGCCCTCAGGGATGGCTACCTTGGAAGCCCAATCCGCTCCTGGGCTCCTGGTTAATGCTCAGATGCCAAGTTAATCAACTTCCTGCTCAGCAGACCAGAGTTAGTTAATCATATGCAAAAACAAAAACCAAACAGAAAATCCCCCCAAATTCCTCTCACTGACACTGTGGACAAAGAAGAATCCATCAGAAATTTCTCAGGGATAAAATCCACACACTGTTCATTGGAACACTCTTTAGGAGCTGCTCTGTAAACATGCCCTACAGGAGGGAACTCTGGGTCATTTTAATACACTTGCTGTGTGGTCTTTCTGACACTGAGAGCCCAAGAGGGTCTTTTCAATAATAAATGACTGGCCAGTGTTACTAATATTTCTCAGAACATATGAACAAATGCATTCAAAATAGAATGACAGAGCTGGGTGTGGTGGTGCATGCCTGTAATACCAAGACTTGGGAGGTTGAGGCAGGAGGATTGCTGTGAGTTACAAAGCCAGGCTGGACTGCACAGTGAGACCCTATCTCAAACAAAAAACAAAAAACAAAAAGTAAGAAAAGGGAGGCAAAATAGAGTGATAATCATTAATGGCCCTTGGGATTTTTTTTTTTTTTTTGAGACAGGATCTTGCTTTGTAGTTTCAGGCTGGCCCTGAGCTCACTATGTAGCCCAGGCAAGCCTCTAACTCAGCAATCCTCCTGCCTCTGCCTCCCGAGTGCTGGGATTACAGGCATGAGCCACCACACCCGGCACTGTGGTATGTGGTATTGATGGCTGGTGGGCATGAGTCACCACACCCAACATTGTATGTGGTTACCAGGATCGAACTCAGGACCTTGCACTTGCGAAGCAGGCACTGGAACCACTGAGCTAAATCTCCGGCCCCTTTGGGATATTTTTATACAAAGTTCACTGCAGAAGATCATGGTATATCACAGGAAAGCCAACCCAGACAATAATAAAAAGCGAATACAGAAGGACAGCTGAGTGTGATTTAATCTAGCATCTGCCACCAGGCCACGTGCATTCTGAGCTCCTTGTGTCAGAAGAGCACAAGCTGTTGCTTCTCCCCAACCTGTAGGTCCTGCCACTTGGACTCTAGTCTGGAGGGACTTCTCTCCTGCTTCCCCTTGCCATCCAAGCCCAGTGGTAAATCTTACTATATGCACCCTTCTCCCTGCTCTCTGCACAGCTGGGCAGCTGCCCACCCCCCATGCCGTGGCCTGCAGTGGCCTGGGTGTTGTTCTGACCCATTGTCCTGGCCCACTTTGCTCTCCCCACCCTTACTTCTTGTCTTGAATTCTAATGTCTAGCCAAATTTGATTAAAGCTCAGAGGTACCATGCTCTGCCTCAGATTCTTGAGCCTTTAGTCATCGTTAAGAGCAGGGTCTGTAACTCCCTATCCACCTTGATACCCTGAGAGACACTAGGGTTTACAGAGAACCTCTAAGCTCTTATACTAGGCGTCTCCACTCCACTGTGCGACCCTAACAAATCCCAAAGTACTGACACTGAAGAACCAGGCAGGAGCAACGCATGGGCCCTGTGGAGGTGACCTGTGACCTCAGTGCGGGTATCTAAAAAATTGTGCTCTTTAGATAACCTTCTCCCAAAGACCTCCCGCTCACACCTTCCAGTCCTCTCTGTGTAAACACAGGATGCTTTGGGGGCTTTATAAAAATCACTGTTCATATTTAGAAGAACCATGCCCTGAGTCAGGCGTGGGTGTACACACCTGTAATCTTAGCTACTGGGGAGGCTGAGGCAGGAGGATTGCCAGCCTCGGCAACTCAGTGAGACCCTGTTTAAAAATAAAAAGA
Organism: Thryonomys swinderianus; assembly: GCA_004025085.1. NCBI lineage: Eukaryota > Metazoa > Chordata > Mammalia > Rodentia > Thryonomyidae > Thryonomys > Thryonomys swinderianus. The sequence continues at coordinate 1,803 of PVIC010052004.1, read as the reverse complement.
GCTGGGAGTGTAACTCCGAGATAGAGACCTTGTCTATCAGCTGCAAGTCTGGCTCCACGGGGGGCGGGGCACCAGCAGCAGCAGCAGCAGCTCTGCTTTGTGCTCCGCCGCCAGCTAGTCTTCACAAGCAGCCGGGATCCCAGCCACCCCAGGGGCAGCCATCTGCATCCCTGCAACAGCCAGATGACTCCCCCACCCCCACCACGCACAGTCCTGTGCCCTGCTCTCTCGTACTGGCTATAAACCGGACTGAGCAACTTGCACTCTCTAACTAGACTTTTGCAGGTACACAATGACTCGGGCAGGTAATCCCAAGGACAGAGGGGGCTTCAGAGAAATCTGAAATTTGCAGCAGCCGCGGTGGCTGTTCTGTTACCTCTCCAAGGCCCGCGCCACCCCGCCCGGTTTCTGGTGGCCGGCCTCCGTGGGCCCGGCCCGGGCTCGGACAGGCAAGACCACCCAGTGTCTCTCCTGGCTGGGTGGATGGGGCGCATAGGGAGACCCGCGCCACGATCGCCCTCGCCTGCGTACCTGCTCCCACGTCCGGTACCGAGGCCGCCGCGCCCTCGGGCGGAGCTCTGGGGCTGCCTCCGCCGCCGCTCCGGCCTCCCACACTCGCAGGCCACAAGGCGGTGGCAGCCGAGGCCCAGCCACCCCCGCCCACTGCCGGGCCGCGGCCGCGCTCTCATGACAACCGGGCCAGCCGCTCCCCGCGCCTGTGCTGCTGCCCGCGCCTGCGCACGAGCCTGGCTCTGCCCCCGGCCGCGCCTGCGCACGAGGCCGGAGTGCGTTCGGGTCCGCGCCTGCGCACGAGGCCGGAGCGCTTTCGGGTCCGCGCCTGCGCACGAGGCCGGAGCGCTTTCGGGACCGCGTCAGCCGAACCCCCTCGCGGAGCGTGGCCGGAGCGCGAGGATGAGCTCGGTGCTCTGCCAGCCCAAGAGAGTCCGGCTGCGAGCCCTGCACAGAGAACAAAAGTTCGGCGTAGCGGGGCGCACCTACCAGGAACTGCTTCGCAAGGGCTGCCTGCGCTTCCAGGTGCGCGCGTCCTCCAGGCCGTGGTCTCCTCCCGGGGCTTTGCTGCGGCGCCGCCCTCAGGGATCTGCGGGGACGCCCACCCCAAGCCCGCAAGTGCACGGGTGAGGGGCGCGTGCCGGACTCCGGTGACACCCGGGACCTCCGCCCCCAGGTCCCCGAGCGCGGCTCCCGGTTGTGCCTGTACGAGGATGGTACGGAGGTGACCGAGGACTACTTCCCGGGCGTCCCCGATGACGCTGAGATCGTGCTGCTCACCGCCGGCCAGACCTGGGGGGGCTGTGAGTGAGGGGATCTGGGCTCGCGTGGTGGAGGTCGGGGAAGGACAGAGCCCGACCGGAAGGAAGCCTCGGGGTCAGAGGTGGCCCGCGGCACCGGTCAGCAAGGCCGGTGGCCTCCTGCCCAGGAGCATAGCTGTTCTGTCCATTGTCTTCTTTTCGCCGTACTGGAGACTGAACCCAGGATTTTCACTCCGAGCTGCACCCCCATCTCCCCCCTTTTCTTTTCTTTTCTTTTCTTTTCTTTTCTTTTCTTTTCTTTTCTTTTCTTTTCTTTTCTTTTCTTTTCTTTTCCTTTTTTCTTTTCTTTTCTCTTTTCTTTTGAGACAGGGTCTCCCTTTGTAGTTCAGGCTGGCCCTGAGCTCACTATGTAGCCTAGGCAAGCCTCAAACTCATGGCAATCCTCCTGCCTCTGCCTCCTGAGTGTTGGGATTACAGGCGTGAGCCACCACGCCCAGCATTGTGGTATGTGGTACTGGTTGCTGGTGTGCAC
>PVIC010052003.1:0-12309 GCA_004025085.1 Thryonomys swinderianus | reverse complement strand
GGCGCCTGCCTCGCAAGCGCAAGGTCCTGAGTTCGATCCCGGTGACCACATACAATGCTGGGCGTGGAGACTCACGCCCACCAGCAATCAATACCACACACCACAGTGCTGGGGAAGGTGGCTCACGCCTGTAATCCCAGCACTTGGGAGGCAAAGACAGGAGGATTGCTGAGTTTGAGGCTTGCCTGGGCTACATAGTGAGCTCAGGGCCAGCCTGAACTATAAAGCAAGACCCTGTCTCAAAAAAAAACAACAAAAAAAACAAGCAAACAAACAAAAAGAAAGAAAAAGAAATAAAGCTTATGTATATGGGAGGAGGAGTTGTAGGGAGGACAGGGAAATTGGAAAAAATGAGAATCAAGATATATAAAAAAAATATGTATCACGTACAGGTACAAATTCTCAATGTTGAATGTGATCATAATGTATATCTAAAATGTACCAATAAACTCAATAAAGGGGAAAAAACCAAATAGAAACAGAAAGTAATATTGAATATAAGTCAAATAACAATTCAAAACAGATTGTGATTAAATGTTAAGAGAATAGATCAGCCACAAAATGCTACAGCTTAAGAGTGCAAAAGAGCAGGCTGGAGCTAAGTCTAGCAGGACAAGGAGGACTAGTGGAGCCACAATCTGCTGCCTCTAGAGACAAACACCCAAATGAAGATACCTTGCAGGCATGGTGGTCTAAAACCATTATGGGACATACTGTGTTCATCCTCCCTGGCCAAGAGACACACATAAGCAGTTCTGCTAGCTCTTGGGTAGACTGACGCATAGCAAGCCCAACAAGACCCCTCAAACTAGGCACAGTCCCACTCATTCCACAACTGGGACTTCCTCTAACACTAGTAGGCCACAATTCCCTCACTCCAGGAAATACAACAGGTGAGTGTATGCTGCTGAAGAATAGAGATGATCAGTAAATCAAATTTACATTTTAATTTTAAAAATAAATTAAAAAATTTAAAACAAAAAAAAAATTAAAACCACTGATTGAATTACCCAGAAATCTTCTAGCTTAGGCACCACTAACATTTTGGGTCAATACCTTGTGATGGGAGCATCCTGGGCCTCCAGGTCCTTATATGCCAGTAGCATACACCAGCCCCTGAAACATACTGCTCCTACTGAAGACCACTGTTCTAGGCACTCACAGAGGAAGGCTTCCAGAGTGTCTAGAGTTTAGCCCACATGAGCCTGAGAGGAGACACTCTCTTCCTCTGGGTCTTGTCCCTGCTGGCCCAGAAGGAACAAGACTCTTGGCTATAAGGCTGAACTTGGAGCTGGAACTCCTGGACTCTGTACTGCTCCTCCTGGAAAAGACCCATGAAGGACAACGCTCAGTGCAGACCACCAGGTAGGTATGAACCAGGCCACTTCAATCCATGTAAGAGTCTCCACACTTCTTCCTGCCTGACCTCCATCCAGACTGCCTCCCCCTGGACTGCCTCCTACCTGGTCTCCATCCCAACCACATCCTTGTAAGTCACTGTGACCTTCCTGATATAAGGAAAAGGCTTAAAAGGCAAAGGCAACACTTTTCAGGCACTTCAACACAACTACCACAGTTCTCTTTTACTCATAGAAGTAACATTATTTTATTCCCAGAAGTGCTGCCTATATGCACCACCCATATTTTGGGCACACCAGCACTAACTGCTGCCCCATCAGTCTTCCAGCTATCTGCAACAAAATGGCTCATGCCCAAAAGCTTTCAAGGAAGATTACCTGATTGCTATGACCAATCACTAAGGGAAGTCCAAGAAATTCTGCTCTTCACAAGAACACATGGCCCCAGCTCATGGTGAATGTCATCTGGTGACCTCCAGAAGCTCCTCCTACACTGTCAGTCAGTTGTGGGATTTGATAACAAGTCAGCCATGTATAGGGAAAACATGGTAAACCTCAAAGCCTGCAAGATTCCTGATCCCAGTGCTGCTGCCCACATGGCAGCCAGGCCAGAAGGATGTCACAGGGACAGTGGGACTTGTCCTACAGGCCCACCTCCTGCCTGATGAGAAGAGTGTCTCAAAATGGTCCACCTGTTCACACCTCTAACAAGGTCATCACTCATCAGTGATGGAATGGAATGGAACTCCAATCCATTCCCTTCAAACTATTCTGGACCACAAATGGCTCCATAGGAAAACACTTTCCAGTCTATTCACACTGCATAAATACTATCTTCACCAATAAGAATGACAAGGAGACCTATTAATGGTTCTAGGAATAAAAACAGAGAGTATCACATCAGGGGAAACAAGATTCAAGTGTGTAAATGAGCTTACTTATAGCCTTTGCACATGTGAGCTGTAATGACCATACCAAAATTGCAATGTCCCAATGTCCCAGAAGGTCCTGGGAATACTTGTCCATCTCCATTCACACTCCAGAAGTCTCTTTGCAGCAAAGAAATAACCTCTGTGTGGGTCAGGTGGAGCCAGCCAGTTTAACATGGTGTGACTAGGTCTTTCAGGGCAGTCCTAGTTTTCAAATGGTACCCACTGCATGCACAAACATACACATACTCACTCACTCAGATGGTCTAGGCCAAGGCAGTCAAAGCTTTTCTCTTTAAGGTGCTATAAATGCAGCATATTTTAGTGAGGTGAGGGGAATTCCCTTTAAAGAAAAAGGCAGGAGATGACATAAGTAGGAGAAAAAGCCAGAACACCCTACAAGTTGGGCTGGGGATCTGGCCCCTGGAGCAAGAGCAGCCAACACTCATCTAGCCCAAAAGGCAGTGGAAAATCAGGCAGCTGACAGAGTAGAGTTTAATGACCAAAAGGACACTAACCTCAGAACTAGAGGGTCTCCAATGTCAGCTAAGAAAAGCCACATCAAAATTAAATGGGACTGAACCAGGGATTTAGCTCAGTGGCTCCAGGGTCTGGTTTGCAAGAACAGGGTCCTGAGTTCGATCCCCAGTAACCACATACAACAGGGCCAGGTATGGCGACTCACACCCACCAGCATATCTCAGTACTCGGGAGGCAGAGGCAGGAGGATTGCTGTGAGTTTGAGGCTTGTCTGGGCTACATAGTGAGCTCAGGGCCAGCCTGAACAACAAAGTGATTCAAAAAAAACCAAGAAGATTAAATGGGACCACACAAACCAATTACAGCTGGGAACTAAAGTAGCCCTCAAAAGACACCATTTGAAGCCACCTGTCTCCTACATATGCCAACAGCTCCACAACCTTGTAAGATCCTGCTGAGACTGAGAGGACTTTGTTCTTGCTTTCCCAATGCTTAAGTCCAGACTCTCATCAACCTTGACCAGAAGCAACTTCCTCTCAACACAACTTTGAAGAAGATAATTCCTCAAACCCAAAGTCTAGACGAATGACAGTGAACCTTATACTGACAAGTGCCCAAACTGTAACCCAAAACCTATTTATTTATTGCAAAGTACCAATACTGCAAATCTCTAAATATACAGATTTTAGTTTAGAAAAAACTCATATATTAACATCTTTTTTAAAAGAAAAACGACTTGTGTGCTATAGATTTGTACCACTGGTCTAACTCTCACCAGGGTCTAGGTTTTCAGAGATATCTCCATGGTAGGAGGCACACGTCCTTAATACTCTAGATTCCTAAACAGAAGCCAGAGCACTCACACACCATGATACTTCTGGCATCAAACAGAGGAACTGGTGAGGGCCAGAGACAAAAGACAGAGAGCACCTACCATCTCATCCAAGGCGTAGCGCAAGAGGCCATGCTCATAAAGGATGAAGAACCGTCGCTGCCATTTCTGTAAAGAAGCATAGAGGTAATGACTGGGGGGATCGGGTCCTAGGGCCTGGCTGGCTGAGCCCCCCTATCTGACAAACCTGCATGTGCAGAACACTGGCTTTACTGTGGTCTGGGACAGGTAGCAGGAAAGGACAGCCATAATCATAAGCACAGTGATTCATTAACCAGGCTGGAGCCAGGAAAGGGGCCCAAATCACATGAGTGACTTGTGGTTCCACATGGGTTACTAGGGTTGGACAAGAAGCCTCTTTTTAAATTCGGAGACTCCTGGGAAATAAAAACTACATGTGGTCACCTTTCTGCATTCCTTAGGGCAGCTGGCACAGAGTTATCACATGATGCCCATTGACATTTATTAGATGAATGATCTGACATAATCTGGAATAATCTAAAGACAGCAAGGCACTGCTTCACCACTTCTTTAAAAAATCTGAGAAAACTGGTATAAAAGGAGTTGTTCTAATGATCCACCAGGAAACAAGAAGAAGGCAACCAGGCTCTTAGAATTCAGGGGAAATGAGGTTTAAAAAATCAAAAGAGGACCAGAGATTTAGCTCAGTGGTTCTGGCACCTCCCTAGCAAACGCAAGGTCCCTGGTTTGATCCCTGGTAACCACATACAACAATACCAGGTGTGGCAACTAACACCCACCAGCAATCAATACCACACACCACAATGCTGGGCGTGGTGGGGTCACACCTGTAATCTCAGCACTTGGGAGGCAGAGGCAGGAGGACTGCTGAGTTTGAGGCTTGCCTGGGCTACATAGTGAGCTTAGGGCCAGCCTGAACTACAAAGCGAGACCCTGTCTCAAACAAAACAAAACATCGAAAGAGAAGAGGGCAGGTACTAGTGGAAATAATCTCCAATCCAGTGTTCAACCAACTGTAAAGACACTTCTCTCTCTCTCTCTTTCCCTAAATACCAACCAGCCTGCTGGGGCGCCACCAGCTATTAAATGCCATTGTAATCTAGAATGAGAAGGCCTATGAGAGTAGATGTCTTCTTTTCTGTGTGAAGAAAAGCCTCGTCTACAAGAGGCTGTTGACCTAAGTAATGATTAATAGGTGCAGCTTCTGAACTCCAAGATCATCAGGAGAGTCCAGAATTTATGTTCAATATTTTTAAAAGCCCAAATCATTCAGATCTTCACTGGCAATAAAAGCCACAGTACTGACTACAATATTATGTCTTTTTTTGCTTGGGGAGTCAGACTTATACTATTTTTTTTTCAGACTTATACTATTTGTAATAATAACTTTATCAGAGGCCAGAAGTGGCAGTTGTATACAACCTTAAAAGAAAATAGCAAGGCCACGATCCCTGGAAAGTTAACTTGCCTGGGCCACTTGTCCGGAGCTCTCCCACCTGGGGATCAGCAAGTACAAGGCTTCAAAAGGCCTTGCTTTACAAAGAAGAGCTGCAGAGACTGCTTCCAGACTGAATGTCCAGGGCAGACTGCCTGGACATATTTCCCAGAAATAATTCCAAGGCTCCTATATGCTGTCTTCAAAATCAGAACCCATCAAAAAAGCCTGAAGGCCAGAGATATAATGCAAGGCCTGTGCGACCAGACATTTAGCCCAAGCACTCTAGATGGGGTTTTACAATAGATACCAGGAAAAAGGGGAAGGCACTCCAGGAATACCAGATGGGAAGGGAGGAGAGGCAACTCACACTTATTAAAGAATGAGTAAAAAAGGAAGGACAATTTTTTGCCTAAAGCAACATCTAAATGAGCTTGCTAGTAAAGGAACAAGCCATTGGTCAGGAACAGTGCTGATTTAACCATCTCACTGCTCTAGAAATGAGTCACCCTGGCCCAGGTGCCCAGGAGACAGTGGCAATGAAATACTGAGCAGGAGCCAAGCCCAGGCTCCTAGCCCCACATCCTTTCATGAGTGCTCGAGTATAGGCCCTTGGCTTGAGGAAGAACAGTATGAGGCTGGCATTGGCACTGAAGGAACTAGATGCCAAAATTACCATAATGGAAACATGGGCTTGACTGCTCTTTTGCCTCTTCCACTTAACTGTTTTCAGTCAAGCTGACCCACAAACAGGCAACACCCACACAAAAATATCTCATTCTGAGGGGAGGACTTTGTACATTCAAAGCATTTTCTGTGAAACTTGATTTTAACAAATTGGGGGGGGGTCCCCTGCTGATTCCTGCCATCTGGGTCCATTGTTCAACTCCTATCTCCATCACACTGTCTGCCAATTTGCCCTCAGATCACCCCCTTCCCTGTCTGGTTCCTCTTGCCCTGAGGATTCACTCCTTACCCGAGACCGGTGCACTGGGTTGTCAAAGTCAGTCCCATCTGGAGCCAGGAGCAGCCAGCCACCATAAATGGGTTTGGCCTAGAGGAGAAAAGGGAGAGGAGGTCACTAGTGGCCTTGGACCACAGTGAGAGACAAGTCAAGCTGACAAGCAAGAAGTTACTTGTCAGGCCAGAGGGTTAGCTCAGTGGTTCCAGTGCCTGCCTCGCGAGCGCAAGGTCCTGAGTTCAATCCCGGTAACCACATACAATGTTGGGGCGTGGAGACTCGCGCCCACTAGCAATCAATACCACATACCACAGTGTCGGGCGTGGTGGCTCACGCCTGTAATCCCAGCACTCGGGAGGCAGAGATAGGAGGATTGCTGAGTTTGCGGCAGCTTGCCTGGGCTACATAGTGAGCTCAGGGCCAGCCTGAACTACAAAGCGAGACCCTGTCTCAAAAAAAAAAAAGAAAAAAAGAAGTTACTTGCCTCCCTCTCCCCAGCTATAGGCTGAGTCTCCAAGGCAGATACTTAAAAAGAGTACAATGCTGGTGCTGACGGTTCCATCTACATCTCATAAATGTATGTAAGGACTGATAAAATGAAATGCAAATAAAACCTTGCACAAGAAAATAAAATGATGGACTTTGGAAAACAGCCTAGCAGTTCTTGAAATGCAGAATTACCATTGGCCCTCACAATTCCACTTTTAGAACACCAAAAACAAGTGCTTAAATAAAAACTTGTACCCAACTGTTTGTAACAGCATTGTTCACAACCACTAAAAGATGGTAATAACCTAAATGTCCATCAATAGATAAATGGATGAACAAAATGTAGTCTATCCATTCAGTGGAACATTAACCATAAAAAGGAATGGGGTACTGATATATTCCATAACATGCATGAACCCTGAAAGCATTACCTGGTTGAAATCAGGAGAAAGACCATCATACTGTGGAATTCCAGTTGTGTAAAATATCTAGAATGGGCAAACCCACAGATAAGGAAGCACAGTGGTGGTTTTTAGGAGTAGGGGATAGGGGTGAAGAATGAGAGCTAGCCAGTATGAGGTTTCTTGGGGGGGGGATGATAAAAACATTTTGGAATGAGTAATAGAGATTATTATACAACACTGTGAATATGAAAAAACCCAATGAACTATACATTTTAAAGGATGAATTTTGTGGTGTGTGAATCATCTCAATAAAATCTGTATAAGGGAAAATCATATCTCAACAAAAGCCCACTGAGCACAGTGTTTGGCCTAGAAAATTTCAAATATATGTTGAGCACTGTTATAGTTTTACTGTCCACAGAGTCCCTACTTCCTAAAGCCCTGGCCAATGAGAACTCAACATGGGTTATAAGAACAGGACAGACACTGAAACTTCCATCTCCCTTTCCAGCCATACAAGCTGGCAAAAAGGGGGTGGAAAAGGTATAACCAGTCAATGTATCTACCATTCTTTGGAAGGCAGCAACACAAAAGAAAACTGGAAGCCCTGATTGATAGTCTCTGATTAAACCTTAGGGGTCCTCTTAATATACTTTTCGCTTAACTCACCAAACTGGGAGGCCTCATCACAACACCTTATCCAGCTATAGAATCTGTGGCTAGGACAGGACAGGTTTCTTGCTGAAAGTCACACAGGCTCCATGCTGGACCAAGAACACTCTTTTCTTGTCCTCTTTCAGCAGGGTCCTTGAGGGCCCTGGGAGCACTGACTTTTCCTTTGTGCACACTGCTTGTGTGGGGCTGTGTACAATGTCTGGTTTATAAAACTGCAATAAGTGCTAAGCAGTACTTTACATTCTTGCCATCTAAAGAATCCCTTACTCCCAAGGAAGTAGGGGCAGGCTGCAGGAAGAATGAGACTTGCTTTAACGAAATACAGGAGTCAATACTGGGGTTAGACAGATAGGGCCCAGGAGGGCTGAGTAGTTAGACTGAAATCCACTGGAAAGGCAAGACCAAATCAGAGCAGAGCTCTGTTCTTTTCTGAGAACACCAGTGGTGCCCAGCTAGTCCTCAGGAGTGCTGGCCTGTTTGCTCTCACTTGCAACACTGCAGGTTCACGCCCTAAGTGACCCCACAGAAGTCCACCTATGGCCTGGAAAAGGTGGAGCCGGCCTTACAACTCTTTGTGTGTATCCCAGATCCACTGACTCTGTGTGGCCCCTCAGCCAGCCCACAGCCCCCTACCTGCAAAGTTCATAGGACAGATCAGAAAGCATCTCTCCACTCTACCTAGTTCGACAATGTACCACATACCTGGCCTATGCTGCAGAGCTTTTGGGTGACATCACATCATCAGCTTACATATACCTGGCCTTTCCCAAATGGCACAGTAGGGAGCTAAGGGACTGGCCCAAGCTCCCTCAGAATCCAGGCCACATTCTCAACCTAAGGCTCTGAGTGATGCACACTAGGTACCCTGTCAGGACCACCAATCATAGACCCTGATATACATAACAAAAAAGGGATATGAGCAATAGCTCAGGCAAATGGAGCGTAGGGCAAGAAGTAAGGACTTGGAGGAGAAGCTGGCTGGGAAGGATGCCCACGCATCCAAAGCTCTAAGGCATCAACTCTGTTAATAAAAAAAGAGCTGATGTGCTTACAAGATCCATGCCTACATACAAGATTTGCTCCAATAAGGCTGAAATTAAAAGTATAAAAAGAAAACTAGTAGTGATACCAATGTAAGAAGAGTTATGCAGCAATATTAAAAGACTGATATAGTTAAATAAAATATGTAATTTTAAGTAGAGAAAGACTTAATATATGTAAGCTACATAATAATGAAGTTTTGTTAGTATGTCCCAAGTGTCTAAATTAGTACTTGGTACAAAGAAGCGGCTCAGAAATGTTTGTTGAGTGAATGTTCAATGAAAACTAACAGAAAAAATTATAAAGAAGTTTATACAAAAAAAAAAATCGGGGCCGGAGATTTAGCTCAGTGGTTCCGGCGCCTGCCTCGTAAGCGCAAGGTCCTGAGTTCGATCCTGGTAACCACATACAATGCTGGGCATGGTGACTCACGCCCACCAGCCATCAATACCACATAACACAGTGCCGGGCGTGGTGGCTCATGCCTGTAATCCCAGCACTCGGGAGGCAGAGACAGGAGGACTGCTGAGTTTGCGGTGGCTTGCCTGGGCTACATAGTGACCTTAGGGCCAGCCTGAACTACAAAGCGAGACCCTATCTCAAAAAAAAAAAAGGGGGGGGGGCAAGTGAAATGAGTAGACACTTTACAGAAGTAGAAAGTCTTTGAAGAAGAAAGTAAGGGAAGGCAGAAAAAGTACTCAGAGAAAGAATGTCTGAAACGCCCCAAAACTGGGCAAGGGTGACAAGTTAAAAATTCAAGTTTAGTGAACTCCAAAAGATAAATCCCCCAAAATCTATTATATCATAATTAAAACAAACAAAATAAAAACATTTTGAAAGTAGCCAGAGAAAAATTGCACCCTATGCATTGGTGAAAATAAAAAGGAATGACAGTAGGTTTCTCACCAGCAGCTGTGGAGGCCAGAAGACAGACATTACTTTCCCAGTGTGGCAAGAAAACAACAGTCAACCCAGAATCCTATATCCAGTGAAATCAAACTCTAGGAACAAAAAGGAAATCAAGACATTCTCAGGTGAAGGAAAACTAAAGAAATTTGCTGGCAGATTTATCTCTAAAAAATGGTCAAAGGACGATCTTTAAGCTAAAGGGAAATCATAAAAGATGGAACCCTGGAAGATCTAAAAGGAAGCAAGAACACAGCTATCAAAAACTGTGGGTGAAATCCAAGAGTGGTGGTGTACACCTGTAAAACCAGCATACTGGAGGCTAATGCAGGAGGATCACAGCAAGGGCTAAGCCAGCCTCAACTACATAGTAAGAACTTTTCTCAAAAAACAGAAGAAACAAAAAGTATGGGTAGATAATTAGGCTTTGTTTCTTTCAGTTTTCTAAATTGTTTGGTAACTAACACAAAAAATTACAACACTGTGGTTTTAAGTGTATGTAAAAGAAAACCTTAAAAACAAGTATACAGGGAAAGATATAGGAATATAAAGATAAGTATTCTTCACTAGTGGTCAGATGAAACCGCCAATTAACTTTCAGTAAGTTATAGTACTAAAATGTCTACAGTAGTGATGGTGAACCTTTTAGAGCTTTCAACGGTAACATACAGTTGGCTGCAGCATATGTACCATAGGTTCACCACTACTGGTCTTGACCAACCACTGAAAAATCTGTTTTTGAGATACACAGAAAAATAAAATAAAATCCTACAAAAATTAAAATTCTAAGTCACCCACCCAGAAGCAGGAAAAAGAAAAATAAAAACCAAAGAAAACCAAACAAAAAATAAAAAATTATGGCTTAGTACTTTAATAGCTGTATTAAACATGAATGATGTAAATACACAAATTAAAACACTGAATATTGGCAGACGATTTTAAAATCACCATGCTACATTGTCTACAAGTAATTCATTCCAAATACAATGATTATAAACAGACTAAAAGTAAAGAAGTGAAAGACAGGTCAGAGATTTAGCTCAGTGGTTCTGGTGCCTACCTAGCAAGTAGCGCAAGGTCCCTGGTTTGATCCCCAGTTTCCACAGACAACAATTCCCAGCACAGTGGCTCACACCCACCAGCAATCAGTACCACATACAACAAATGCCAGGCTTGGTGGCTCAAGCCTGTAATCCCAGCACTTGGGAAGCAGAGGCAGGAGGATTGCTGAGTTCAAGGCTTGCCTGAGCTACATAGTGAGCTCAGGGCCAGCCTGAATGAACTACAAAGCAAGACCCTGTCTCAAAAAAAAAAAAAAGTTAAAGAACAGAAAAGATACATCCTATAGATATTAATCAAAGGGTAATGGAGTTGTTATAGTAACATCAGATAAACAGTATTTCAGCACGAGAAAACTATCAAAGTCAAGAATATTATATAATGATAGAAGGGTAACTTCATCACAACACAGCAAGCCAAGAGTATCTACCAACTAGAGTTGTAAAATAATGTGAATAAGTTAACTATTAGTTGTAAACACTGTAGTATGTAAACATACCCCTCAAACAATCCTTCAATCCTTCAACAATTGATGAATAAAAAGACAGACAAATTAATAAAGGTATAGAAAAAAAATCAGTAACAACATTACTATGGTTTGAATGTTTGCCCCTCCAAACTCATGTTAAAATTTAATTCTACTGCAACAGTATCAAGGGTATTAACAGACCTTTAAGAGGCTATAAGGACATCCTTCACAGATGGGATAGAAAAGAGCATTATAAAAGGGCAACTGTGGATCCCTTTTGTCTTTTTACCTTGTCGCCATGTGATGATCATGCAAATGGGCTCTTACAAAATACCAACATCTTGATCTCATTCTTCTCAGCCTCCAACATAATGAGAAAATATTATTTCTCTTCATTGTAAGCTGCCCTGTCTTGGGTCTTCTAATATGGAAACACAAAGGAACTAAGACAACATCAACCAACAATCTAACTGATATTAATAAAACAGTCCACTGAACAAGAACAGAATACATATTCTTTTTGAATGTCCACAGAATACACACCCAGGCAGGTCATATCCTGAGCCATTATAAAAAACTCAACAGATTTAAATAACTAAAGTTCTTGGATCACACACACAAAAAAAAAAACCACACCCTAGACACCAGTATGAGAAAGACAGCATGAAAATCTCCAAGCACTTGTAAAGTGAATGATCTGCAGGTTAAAGAAGAAACCTCAAGGGAAGTATTTTCTAAAACACTGAAAAAGCAAATAAATATGATGTATCAAAACTTATGGGACATAGCAAGAGCAATGCTGAAAGAGAACTTTATAGAATTAATATGGTCGGATTAGAAAATACAGTCCTAATATATGCTCCATGTCAAGAATCTACAGAAAGCACAAGACATGTAAACAAAGCAAGAAAAGATAACAGTAAAGAACACAAATCAGTGAAACTGAAACAAAAATACGATCAATGAAATAAACAGTTCTTGGATAAAAAAACTTCTTGCAAGATCAACAAAGAGAGAACAGAAAATTAACTGTGCAAAATTAAACAGGAGCTACCATTATAGATTTTGTGGACATCATAAAGACAACACTATAAATAATTAGAAACATTAACTTGACAAATTAGATAAAAACAGATTCATTTTGCTAGAAGAAAAAACACAATCAGAATTATGTTATGATTGTTAAGGAAATTAAATATCTAACATTAAAACTTCCAAAAATGAAATCT
>PVIC010052002.1:0-12280 GCA_004025085.1 Thryonomys swinderianus | reverse complement strand
AAAAAAAAAAAAAAAAAAAGAAACGGAACAATTTGGATTTTATAAATGTAAAACAGCTCGATTTTTAATATTTTAATATTTTTTTCACGTTGAGGTGATTAGGAAATGCTGAGCCAGTTAAAGCAAACATGCTGGCAACCCTAGCTCATAATTTATAAAATCCACTCACTGTTCCAACTGCTGTTGGGATGTAGACAGAGGTCTTAGTCACTGTCCCTGTTGCTGGGACAGAATACCCCACAGCCACAATTAAAGGAGGAGAGGTTTATTCTGGCTCATGTTTCAGGGGTCGGCCAGCGGAAAGGGCCTGGCAAAAGCCCCCCAGGCGCTCGGGAAGCTCCCGGGAGACAGCTAGGCAGAAACCACAGCAAAGGCCTCTCAAACTGACACGCAGAAACTGCGCTTTCCTCAGGGAGCCGTGTTCCTCCCACACAACACCCCTGTGCCCTCCCCATCACTCAGTGTGACCCCAGGACCTCAGCTGCGGCCACAGCGCCGGCGGGAGCCCCGGCCGCCTCCCCCCAGAGCTCCCAGCAGTGCTTCGGCAGATCAGTCGGTGAGGCCCTCGCCTGGCCCAGTGGGAACCCTGTCATGTCTGCCAGACATGGCGCCCTAAAGTTGGTGGGTTGAAAGACGACCTCAGAGGCGTACTAGGCCGAAGTGGGGTGAGTGGAGGGGGTTGGGGCGTTGCTGGCCCATTCCTCGGAAGGGACTGAAGTGGTTCTCACGAGGGTCTCTAGAGCTCCCTCAAGAGCTACTTGTTATGAAAAAAAAAAAAAAAAAAATGAGCCTGACCCTGAATCCCTCTGACTTCCTCTCCTCCCCTTCTGTGGACTCTCCCACCACCCGCCATGATGATAGCGTGCGTGCCTGAGGAAGAGGGCCTCCCCCGAGGCTGAAGGGACAGGCCCACAGGCCTTGGGCCTTCGACCTGTGAGACTATGAGCTAAATAAACCTCTTTTCTTTATTCAAACATTTTGTTGTAACAACAGAAAATGATCCAAGACACCAGGAAAGGAGTAGCACAGAAACAGCGACACATGCCTTTCACAGAGGCGGCGGGGCCCGACACAAGAGTCCTGGTTGCTGTGAACTGCACAGCAGCCTGGAGATGCCCAACCCGGAAGTGACATGTGTCCCTCACTCCCATCTCCTGCAGGACCCGAAGTGCGGCACCTGACACCATCTCACTTTTGGGGGACAAGAAGCCTTCAGTCGCTCTGGCAATGTCTACCACAAGGACTGTTTTTTCTCCCATTGCTACCTTTTTACTTTTTCAAGTTAAAGAACCTTTTGAAACTCGAGTCACCACCACCGAGGGCAAACTATGTCCCATGGGGCAAGACCGGCCCCAAAGCTCCGTTTATAAACAAGTTTTCCTGGCCCTCAGCGGGACTGGCCTGTTCATTCAGCCCCCATCTGAGAGCAGAGTATGGCAGACCCACCTCGGTGGGTTCAACAAGTTTCAGACCCAAAATCTCTGAGGGAAAAAAATGCAACTGTACTGAACACATACGGACTTCTTTATTTCTCGTCATTATTCCGTAAACCAGACGGTAGGACTATTCACATAGCATTCACACTGTAGTCAATATGAGTCATGCAGGAATGCTTTACAGTCAACAGGAAGGTGTCAGCTACGTCCAAATACCACACATTTTATAGAAGGGACTCGTGACTGGGGCATTGATGGCGGTCAGGGACCTGAGCCCGGCCCCAGGAGGCAGCTGTCATGGCAGCAAGGATGGATTGCACGGATAGCGGAACGTGTCTGTGACAGGTCCTTTACAGAAAGAACCCTTTGCATAACCCTAAATCGTACTGTCACATTAGCTATCCGTCATATCCCAAAAGGACCACTGACCATGGAGAAAAGCAGACAGTCAAACCCAATTTGGATGGAAACTTTGTATTTATGTGTTCGGACATCAGAGGCGTGTGCTGCGCCCAGGGAGGGCAATCGGAGGCCCCGGATTGGGGAGCAGAGGCCGGGCAGGTAGGCACTCACAAGAAGCACCATGCAGCAGGTGGTTTAGAGGCCCCCTTTCCTCGGGGGCGCCCAAAGGCTGCTGGGTCCCAAAGCTGGGACTCCAGAGTCTCCTGTCCAGTAGCAAATTAAAAGTAATACCAGGGGCCAGAGATTTAGCTCAGTGGTTCCAGCGCCTGCCTCACAAGTGCAAGGTACTCAGTTTGATCCCCGGTCACCACATACAACGCTGGGCACGGTTAGCCTCAACCACCAGCCATCAATACCACAGTGCTGGGCGTGGTGGCTCATGCCTGTCATCCCAGCACTCGGGAGGCAGAGACAGGAGGATTGCTGAGTTCCAGGCTTGCCTGGGCTACATAGTGAGCTCAGGGCCAGCCTGAACTACAAAGCAAGACCTGTCAAGAAAGAAAGAAAGAAAGAAAGAAAGAAAGAAAGAAAGAAAGAAAGAAAGAAAGAAAGAAAGAAAGAAAGAAAGAAAGAAAGAAAGAAAGAAAGAAAGAAAGAAAGAAAGAAAGAAAGAAAGAAAGAAAGAAAGGAAGAAAGAAAGAAAGAAAGAAAGAGAGAAGGAAGGAAAGAAAGAAAGAAAGAAGGAAAAAGTAACAGCAAAAATATCATGACACACTCCTGTCTTGGCAGTGGCTCCCCCAGGGATCACGACAGGGCTCAGGAGAGCAACAGGGCACTGCCCAGGCAAAGAGGGCGCTTCGACTACATCAGTACTGTTCACTCAAAATGATTACTTGTATGTAACGTGAATTTCGCCCAAAAACTGACTGGAAGGTTTTACTTTTCAGTTCTGAGCGGTGTGTATGTGATTATAGGCTTTTCCCCATTTCAGGGACCTAGATGAGGGTGTAAGTTACCTGCTGCCCAGATCACGCTAAACGATGAAGTCCCGGTGGGTCGCAGGGTCTCTTTATCACACCTCAAGGCCATCTGGTCGGGGCCGTTTCTCCCCCAGCTCCCAGGAACCTGCCCATGGCCTCAGGGAACCTGCTCGGGTGAAATCGGAGACAAAAATAAATCTGCAGAACGCTGGGCCAGAGACGCCAGGCACAAAGAGAACACGCTGTGTGATTCCATTTGTGTAAAGCGCAAAGACAGACAAAACTGATCGATGCTGAGAGAAGTGGGGTGGGGAAGGAGGGGCGTGGGGGTCACCCCGTCCTTAACCCAGACACCGGGGACACAGAGGGCTCTGATAGAGAAGAGAGAACTCTGCATGTATGACAGCACCCTTCCCCATACTACTCCAGCTTATGAAATTTTCAAATAAATAATAAATGCATAAATCTACCAGATATGTTAATTTCCTGCCAGACCTATTGATGGCTGCTAAGGGCTTGGCTTTGGGCGGCAGAGGCCCGAAGTGTGTATGGGTCCAAATCTCCACGCTCAGGACGCCCCTCGGGAAGATCCCAAATGCTTCCCACAGCTGCTTTTCTGTCCTGTAGACGGGCATAAGTACAGCTGTGCCCGTCCCTCAGGCCAGGGAGACAGGGTGCCCGGCCTTCCGTGCAGAGGGAGCAGCAGGGATGGGAGAGCCGCCCGACCCGCTGCCCAAAGCTGTCTTCAGACTCAGCCTCAGTAAAACAAAAACATAATCGCAAACAAAACGCTTCTGCGGTGTTTCACAAGTGGAGTCGCCGGCGCACTCCTGAGTCCGTGAGGAGGCCGTGCTCCCCCGCTCCAGGCCAGGAGCGGCCCAGGGAGAGCTGAGGGGCCCGGGACCCCGGCTCAGGGCTCCGACCCAGCTCCAGGGGCTCAGGGGTGTCCGTAGCGAGTGAGCAGCAGGCAGGCCGGCCAGGGACTGAGAAGCTAGTTACGCGGCTCCTTCCTGGGAACAGAAAAGGTCAGGTCCAGGTCCAGCCACAAACACACAGACCAGCTCCGCCACCGCCCCAGGGACAGGGCGGAGGGACGGGAGGAGGGAGAAGGAAGGGAAGGAAAAGGAGAGAAGGAGAGGAAGAGGGAGAAAGACAGGAAGAACGCAAGAGAAAGGGGGGAGGGAAGCTCAGGAGGAGAGGAGGAGACGCCCGAAGAGGGAGAGAGGGGACAGAGAGGAAGCACCGTAAGGAGGGGGCCGGAGGAGAGGGAGGGACAGCCCGGCTGGGCTCCCGCCTGCGCTCCCGGGCAAGGAGGCCGCTGCGGCCCGAGGAGCAGCTCTGCGGAGAAACCCCGGGGTCTTCCCCCCGCCCTCCCCACCAGCTGCGCCCGCCAAGAAGGGGCCCCAGCCCCGGCTCCCCAGGACAGGCCCTGTAGGCACCGGTGTCTGGTCTTGCACTTGCCCTAGACCGACACGTCCCGGTGCCATCGCCGTCCTGCGCTGACAGGGTAGATGGTACCGGTGGTGGTGACGCGTGCGGTCACTGCCCGGGGCTGGCCTGGGTCCCAGCTCCCAGCCACGACTGACTTGAACCGGGCTGGCTCAGACAGAGGCCTTGGCATAAGGGAGACCCAAGCTGAGGACCCCTGGGAGGCCAGTGTCCCCGGAAGGGCAGTTGAGTCGAATGCGAAGGTGGCCCCGGTCCCCGATCCCTGCCATGAGCGCGGGGCGGCCCTGGCTTCCGGCGAGGCTCATTTGCAGACGCGGGAGTGACAGTCTGCGAGAGTGAGCCCCTCGACAGGGTCAGGCCAGCGAGCCTTGGGCAAGACAGGGCAGAGTCCGGATCTCACCGCCACCCTCGGAAGACCCTGGCCCACCCCACTGGGCAGGTGGGACACTCCTCCCCGTCGGGGGTCCGGCGTGGGCGCCTCCTCAAGCCTCACTCAGGTGCCCGCCCGGAGCTCTCCTTCCGGGGGGCCGGATCCCGCCCACACAGCCCGTCAGTCTGTCCAGAACACCACAGTGCGCACCCGTGCGGACCAGGGCTGCCACACCCTCATCGTTTGTCCCTCACGGAGGGCTAAAGGTGGGTGCCGCTCCTCACCGGACCTGCAGGCGAGGATACCGAGGCCCGGGGGACCTGGAGCTCACCTCATGCCCAGGAAGGTTGGCAAACCCGCTCCAGATCACGATGCCTTGGACACGCCCTGGGCCTTGAGATGCCTGATTCCAGAGGGCAGCGGCCAGGAGCCCAGGCAGAGGGAGGCTTGGCACCCAGAGCCCAGCTGGCATCTGTACCCATGGGCCTCTGGGAGGCTGGCCCAGGAGCCCGGCCTAGAAAGCCTCCCAGCTGTGCCTCCTCCTCTGGAGGCCTCAGCCACACCCCGCAAGGGCCTCCCGCCTTGAAATAAAGGCCAGGAGTCTCCTTGTCCTGAAGCAAATTAATTTTCTATTCCACACCAAGAAACTTGGGTGGGGGGCTATCACCTTTCAGGAAGGAAACAGAAGAAATGTGCACCTGCACACACGCACATGCACACGCATGAACACACCCACGCACACGCTAAGTGGTAGGTTACTGGCCCAAACACAGGTGCACACCAGGGCATGTTCTAAGGACATGCCCGGGCTCAGGAGCCTGCACCGCCGCACCCTGCCAGGATGTCTCCCTCCTCCCAGGGACCCCGGGGGCCTGACATTTAATGTGGCAGAGGGGACCCCCTCCGTTGTCTCTGAACTGGGCCTCGATAAATAGCATCCGCTTCTGAATCCATTTCTCCGAAAGGTCAGCAGCCAGACACCCACAGAAAACCCAGCCATCGCTGTCGCGGCCGGGAGACCCCCCACCACCGGCTTGTCTCGCCCACATCTCCTCCCGTCCTTCTGCCCTGCAGAGCGCTACACAGGGAAGAGGCCCCGGCCAGCGACCCCAGCCCGCAGGGCCCATCTCCCGACACCCAGCACCTCTGCCCTCACCAAGGGGGACACCCCACTTGGTGCTCACCCGCGGGAGGATACGGGGCTCCAGGGTCCGCAGCCCCCGGCTGGCCTCAGAGCAGAGCAGCCCGGGGCCTTTCCTGCGCCAGAGCCCCGAAGTCCGGTGGCGCCTCTGCCCTGGGGAAGCTGAGCCGCTGGGTTCGGGCCGCCGAGGGTCACCGCAGGCTACCTGGTCCCAGCGGCACTCGAAAGGTGGGCCGCACAGCCTCGGGCTCCTCGCCAAGGCGGCGCACCGAGCAGGACTCCTGGCTGGGGCTGCTCAAGAAGGAGCGAGGGTGGCGGGACCGTGCGGGGACCCCCACCCCCAGGCAGGGGATGGGACGCGGCAGGAGGAGCCTCGAGCTTCCCTCAGCCCCCGGGGCCGAGGCTTCCGGGCTCCGGGGCCTGAGGTCACAGGGCAGCCCGGGAGCTGCTCTGACTCTCAGGGCGACTCCCCGGGCCAGGCCTGGCCCCTCCCCTCCCCGGGACGCTCGGGCCACACTGATACCAGTTCAAACGCGGCCACCTGCTCTTTGTCACCAAAGCTATCTTTGGCCAGCCTCCTGCCAGGAGCTCACTATAGCCACGTTTTCTCAGTTAGTGTTGTCTAAATGTGCTTTTTTTGTTTTTTAAAAGTCTTACATTTTATGGTTTTCTCTCCGAATTATGAAGCACAGTGCACTCTTGCCTGCAGCAGACAACGAGTAGAAGACAGAAAGCACAAGGAGGAAAGCGAGCTCTGAGCAGCCCACTCAGATGGGAGCCTGTCTGGGTAGGGCGCTCTGCCCAGGCTGCTTCGGGGACTCGAACTCCCGCTCCTGGGACTCTGGTGTTCGGGGAGTGTGGAAGCCGAGCAGGGCCCGGGAGTGGAGGTATCCCACAGGCGGGCTAAAATCCAAGAAATACATGCGGCTCACCCAGGCGAGCCCCTCCCCGCCTCCTCTCCAGGAGCGAGGCCTCTGCAGCCGGGGCTCAGTGCACCCTGGAGGCGCCCCAACCTTGGCGGGTTGTCTCCAGGGGAAGCAGCGGATGGGAGGAAATGCCCCAGGCTCAGGCCGTTGCTGGTGCGGTCCCACACCGCCCCCTGCCGGGCGCTGGCCGCTCTGCAGGAGCCGAGACGGAGGTCGCCGAGGACGGAAGGCAAGGTGGGTCGGTACCGGGCCAGCGCCGGACAAGGCCACCCAGCTGTGCAGTCAGCTGGGGACCCAAGCAGTGCTCAAGAAAGAGTCTGATGAACACTATTTACAAAACCAAGGCAAACAATCATGACGGACAAAAGACCCCAAGAAGGCTCCCCGTGGCCCTGTAATTTATCTGCCTTTATTTTAAGCTTTAATATTTTGCTATTACTGGGTTTTCTGCATTACTTTTGATTTGCTCAATTGAATCAAAATATCTTTTATCAGCTGGGGATTTAGCTCAAGTGGTACCGCACCAACCTTGGGTGTACAAGAGCCTGAGTTCGATCCCCAGTACCACAAAAAAAAAAAAAAAAAAAAATATATATATATATCTTTTATCTTGATTACAGGTGTAGTTCAGGTTTTTGTCTAGTTTTGTTTTTTGGTGGATTTTTTGTTTTGATTTACACTTTGCTATTTGGGTTGTGGGGTTTTGTTTTGTTTTGCTGCATAGGACTCACCAGCATTGATCGACTTAGTCCTGAGCATGGGGCCCCCCAATCCCCTTCTCTTCTGCCTGGGAACCCTTCCTACTGCCCAGGTAACTCTCAGGGCCCTGGACCTCTCAGCCTTGCTAGATTTCTCTTCCTCTCTATTTTGTTGTCCTAGAACCAGGAGAATGGAACAGCCAGGTAAGGAGCCTCCCGGACCCTCCAGAGCGACAGGGCCCGCGGAGAGCAGGACTCTGACCCAGTCAGCCTGGGCCTCGGCTGTCCGAGAAGGGCCAGAAGAGACCGCGGTCTTTGACTGTGCCACGAGAGAGGGACAGGGCAGGGGCCTCAGTGTCCCTGGGGCCCCGTGTGAGTCCCCTGGGCTGCTTGACGTGACTGCACCCCATTTCCTCAAAATCAGGGTCGGCTACACCGTGCTCTTCCCGGCCTCTTCCAGCTTGTGGGACCCCCCAAGTCAGCCGTGGGTCACCACACACCCCCCCTTCTGCACCTCAACCCCTCTGCCTCCCTCCTTGGAGGTCCCTGGCACGGGCACTGGGCTCCCAACAGATGCCCCCCGCACGTGCAGGGCCTTGTCTGGACCGCGCCTGGTCCTGTCCTGAGAAGGAGGTTGGGACCCGAGACCCGCGGGCCAGGCTGGGCTCCATCCGCCCTGTGACGGGCCGGCGGCTCTCTGGGACACGGGTGGGAGTCCAGCCGTGGGCAGACCCGAAGGCTGTTCAGCTCCACCCTCACTGCCCGGCCTTCCCAGCGTGGTGCAAACACGGGTCACGTTGCTCAGGGTCCTGAGAGCACATGTCCACCCCAGCGGGCCGCTCGCGGACACGCCCGCCAGCAGTGTCGTTTCCTCTCGTGGCATCGCTGACGAGGGCACGGCGGGTCCTGCTGATAGGTCGTCACGCTCCTAGTGCCAGCACTTCGGCCCTGAGGTAGAGCGATGCCTGTGGACCTAACGCTGACCTGTGGCCTCTCCATTTTCCAGCTCTGACGTGGCGCCACGCCTAGGTCCTGCCACGTTGGTTGAATCACATACAGCGGTACCGGTAGAAAGGCTGGCCCCTTTCGAAGCACCGCACCCCAGAATGACGGCGCCCCTGCGGTCCAGGCCGCCTCGCCTCCCTGGGCCTACAGGCTCCTCCGAGACCATCGCGGCTTCCAGATCGGGGCTGTGCGGCCTTGCGGTAGCTGAGGGTCCATCCCTACGGATGGAATCACAGCTTTCATGCGCGTAACTGCTACATACGTTCCCACGTTTTATTCATATTTATCATTAACTGCTAATCGTAGGGCCAGCCCTTGTCATCTAGGGAAGCACCAAATCATTAGTGCAGAGCTCACTGCTGTGGAGTCAACAAGCCCATCTGGCTGGGGCGAATTTATGCACATATGTATTACATGTGCAAAAAACATGAGTGTGTGTTTATCATAGCTGTTTACATCTGTGTACATCTAAATTGTATTTACTTGACAAGACGGTGGCCCCAGTCAGTCAACCAGACATTTTGGTGTTGCCTGGATGGTGTTTTCCACTGTGGCTCAGCCCACGGTCAGCTGATGTTAAGGGAAAGGGACCGTCCTGATGACCTGGGTGGGCCAGGCCCGGTCAGGCGAAGGCCTTAAGAGCAGGGCAGGGGCTCCCTGAAGAAGGCGGAGGGTCTCTGCCTGGGGACACGGCCCAGGCCCGGCCTGCCTGCCCCACAGTTGCCTATGTCAGCTCCTCACACTGCCTCTCCGGCTGGCCTGACCCATATGAGCACTCAGACCTGGCTCCTCCCTCCGCCCTGTGTGGACGCCCCCAGGACCGTCCCCATGGCCCACGCAGGTGCAGGTCTCACTCCCCAAGCACCCACCCGGCACACGCTCCTTTGCAAGGCCCACCAGGAAGCCCGGAAGAAGAGATGACAGATGGTGACATCACAGCCCGGCGGCCAGTGTGGAGCAGGAAGGACCCCAGGCCAGGCAGTGGGATGCTGGGAGATCTGCTCGCGGAGGGCTCTCAGAAACACCCTGCAGGGCTGAGGAGGAGCCGGCTCGGGTGCAGCACAGCTTCAGGGAGCCTCAGCACCGCTGAGGGCCTGGCGGGCCAGGACCATGGTGCCCACTGCCACCCAGGGCTGAGCGAAAGGCCCCAGAGTCCCAGAGGCCGGGTGAGCAGACTGGCAGGTGGAAGCTGAGGCTACAGAGATCCCTAAGGCACAGGGCAGCGCAGCCACACCCGGGGTCCCATGCAGAGGAGCCAGGGAAGCCCTGGGCCACGCCACGCCGCTCCCCGGAGAGCGGGCCAGTTACTGCAAAGGACAGCAGCTGGTGCCTCCCGCTCACTCGAGGAGGGAAACTCAGCGCCTGGAGGGCCCTGTGGGTCCAGAGCAGCACACGAGGCACTGGCGCTGCAGATACCACTGGACTCTGAGACGGGCAACTCCCAGCTTGAGCCAGGGCACCGAAAGGCTCCACGTACCTGGAAGCAGAGGAAGATACGAGTGGACAGACGCTGGCCCCTAGGCTGGGGAAAGGCACGGGGGAGGGGCCCAGGTGCAAAGTCTCCCCCAGATGGGAGCAGTGCATCCTGGGACCTCGTGCCCGGCACTGTCCCAGGAAAGCTGCAGGAGGGCTCTTGAAGTTCTCAGTACCGAGAGGGAGAAGTGAGGGGGCAGACGAGCCAGCGACCCTGCTCTGATCACCCCCGCACGGCACACAGCACCCCATAAATAGGTACTGTCAACTTGTGCGAATTAAAAATAAACTTTCTAAATGTTTAAAACAAGAAAGAGGGGAACCATAAGATATGGCAGGTGCCTGCAGGAGGCAGCTGACATGGCCCAGGCCACAGAAGCCAGCTGTCCTGGGAGCAGAGGCTACCTTCGAGCTGCCACTGTGACAGGCCAGTGCCAGGGGCAGAGCCGAGCGCCTGCCCCCAGGACACCAGGGACCACGGGGCCGGAAGCACCCATGACCAGCTGGCACCACAGGCCCTGGGAGTAAAGGCAGAGCCCCACCGTAGGACATGGGACAGCACCATGGAATCGGGCACCGGGACCTGCACACGTACGCGTCTGGGACTCACATCGGCCAGCTTGGGGATCGCTGCCCCCTTCCTGCGGGATCCAGGGTGCCAGCCTCTGAGGAGGAGTGAGTGGTGCCCAAGGACCCACCAGAGCACCTTAGAGAGTGTCTCGTGAGCTCAGAGGCGCCCCAGATACTTCCCTGCTAACCAAAGGCTGCACTGTGAGTCTCAGAAGGGCAGACGCCGCCTCGAGGGCTGACCTTGACGCCCCGTCAGCAGCTGGTAAGAAAAGACCCGCGTTTGTCGCCATCCGGGAGGTCTGGTGCCGCCCACAGTTGAGTCTGGCAGAATCCCGAGACGGCTCCTGGCTCCTGGCCCTGGCTTGTGTGTGTCCCTTCCCTGGCATGCGAGCGGGTAGAAGCTGGCAAAGCTGAGGGACACCGCTCCGGGCCAGCCAAGGTGAAGGAACTGTGCGGATGTAATTGAAGTCTCTAATCAGTTGACTTTGCATTAACTCAAAGGGGAGATTATTCCTTCCGGAATACCTGACCGGAAATGAGGCTGTCTCTTCTGTGTGCTTCTGGCTATAGAAAAGCAAGCTGTCTGCATTCTAGGGCCACATGGGGAATTTCATCATTGACCTCAGGCAGCTTGGAAGCGAACTGTCCCCCAGTGGAGCCTGGGGACGAGCCCGCCCCCTACTGATCCTGCACTCCAGGCTCAGAGGCCCCAGACAAGCCGTGCCCGGACTGCTGACCTCAGAGCTGTGAACGAATAAATGGGTGTTGTCTTAAGCCACTAATTTCACACTCATTTTTCCACAGCAATAGAAGCTGATATAATGAGCCTATTAAAATCTCTTTAAAACGCAATAAAATAAACGATGGCACCGTGAAGATCGCTGGCTTATACCTACAGGACAAGTGGCTTCAGTGACAGCCTGATGGAGGGACTTGAAAACAGCTGCATCTCCTGCAGCCCTGGTGGATCCGAAGCTCCCAGGCGGCGGAAAACATTGCTCGGATCCTCGTGAGGTTAGCGGCGACCCTGCTAGGGGCTGTGGTGTGGGCCTAGACCCCAGCCCCGAACCCCCAGACGGCCACCAGCAGCGAGGCCCCCACAGCTCCCCAAAACTTACCACTGCAAGTGTGAAAAGTCACACCTTTCCCCTACTCCTCCCCAAGACTCCTCACCTCCCAGAAATAACAACTGGGCTTTCTGCAAACTCCAATTGTGTTAATGGAAAAAAAGTATCCTTGAACTAAAGCTTGTAATGACCAGCCTTACAGATCCTACTCCCCAGGCTGTGAAGAATGGATCTCATCCATTTACTGTTCCCAGCGATATTTGGGGTAATGTGTCCCAAAAACCTAGTGTCTAAGCCCTAATGGCAGAGAAGAGCCATTTGGGGGCGACACTGTGAGTTAATACTAGAAACTCATTTGGTGCATAGATCACTAAAAGCAAAAATGTGGTAGCTAAGACACTACTGCCAAATTCTTTTTTTTTTTTTTTGCTATAAGTTCCTTACTTCACAGAACTGTGAAAGTTCTCAAAGTTAGGTAAAAGTTACAGGCCAAGCATGATTTCTAAATGAGGAAGAGAGAGAGATTTGGACTTTTAATTGCAAAAGAACATAATGAAAAGTGCTCAACACACTTTTTTTTTTTTTGCTTTTTGAGACAGGGTTTCGCTTTGTAGTTCAGGCTGGCCCTGAGCTCACTATGGTGCCCAGGCAAGCCGCCGCGAACTCAGCAATCCTCCTGTCTCTGCCTCCCGAGTGCTGGGATTACAGGCGTGAGCCACCATGCCCGGCACTGTGGTATGTGGTATTGATGGCTGGTGAGCGT